>LIEC01011812.1:0-79205 GCA_001925005.1 Drosera capensis
AATATATAAAAGAGTGTTTGATATCGTTTCTTTTCGTTTCACATGTTGATAAAATAAAACTGTTTGATATTGGTTCATATTTCTTAAACGGATGAAATAAAAACAAATAAAACACAAAAAAGATTTTTTATTTTCATTTCTTATTTCATCCGAGTATAATATTTCAAAATCATATTTATGAAAAAATTATTTTATTTTCTTTAATAATTTTTTTATTTTTATAATTTTGAGTGACTGACAGCAAAGATCGCAAAGCATTTTCATTGAGTACATTAATCCCAATCATATATGTCCGGGTAAACCCGTCTTGGGATAATCAAGGGGCGAAAAGTTCCATCCTCTTTTGGTTGATGATGATGGAGTTCATGTCAGGATGAACACACTCACAATAAAAAGATGCATTACACAATTTAATTAATTGGGTTAATATTAGATTTTTATTTAATTAATTAGGAGTAAATAATTACGCCTTATTCTCTGTTCACAGAACATACACAAATGCTGTCGTAGATGGATGGCGACGGAAGTTGAGCGGCGCCACCATTATACAGGAAAATTTGCATTTAGCAATAATCAAAGGTTTCCCACAACTAACTTTTGTACCATCATTGACAGCTAAGCGTGCCATAGATACAGAAGTTTAAGCAAATAGGATAATAATAAAATTATGAAGATTAACGTTAAAAATAGCAAAACATGTCCAGTTGTCCTAGAAAAGGTAATTAGGCAATCCGCAGAAAACCACACCATAATGTAAATGCACATCGGCAGATAAGATTACCTAACTCTGTGACACCCTCAAGTTATCGATTGTTCAACTATCATCATTGAGTTCAAAATTAGCTACCCTTTAAGTTGATCAAGTTGTCCTTGATGATCATAAGACTACCCGTATCTGCCTCAATTTTGTAATGAGAATGGAGATTATCAATATTCATAAAATGAATGACTCAATCAAATATAAGATCTTGGGATCGAAAACTTTGTCAATTTTTAACGTACAAGTTATCACCAAGATCCGATAACCTTTAAGAACAATCGTCATACGTACATTAAGCACGAATATGAAGCGATGTAGGAGGGTCCACGTGTGTTGGTCTTACGAATCCTTTAACCTTTTTGGGACAGCCTTGGGCACTGTCACAACTCACATTCGCTCGTTGTTGTCATGGGCTCCCACTAGCCCACCCTTTTCTTTCTTCATCATCTTCTTCTATTCTCATTTCATATCTCTCTTCCATAAAAAAAAAAAAAAAAAAAAAAAAAAAAAAAAAAAAAAAAACTCCACGAAATCTGTTCATTTAAAATCCTCAAGAATCTTATTCTTCCTTTTCCTCTCCGTGTTTCATAGAACCTGTGATGATTCTCTCTTTGTTGAGGAATCTGAAGTGGTCAGTTCGATATGTGAGAAAACTCAGCTTCATCATTATCTGATCAAGTTGAAGTCTTGATATATACCCAAATGAGATCTTGAAGTCTTTGTTGATTTCTTTGTTGGTTTTGGGTCATTTCAATGAGATCTTCTTGAGTTGTGTTCTCGTTTGACTTTCCATCTCGGGTTCAAGAATTTTGCTCTTCTCTCCCTCTTTGATCATCTGGGGTTTAGATCATCAGTATCTTCTTGCAAGGATTAAAGCGGCGAGCGAGCGAGCTGGCCGCTTTGATCCTTTTGCTTTGAGTTCATCATCATACATCATAGTTTTCAATGTCAGAACAAAGGCAAAATCGAATGGTGCTAGGTGGTGGTGGTGGTGGAGGAAGCAATGTGAGACAGTACCATGACACAACTTATACAAAAGTCTTTATTGGGGGGTTGCCTTGGGAGACTCAAAGGGAAACCATGAGGAGTTACTTTGAGCAGTTTGGGGAGATCCTTGAAGCTGTTGTCATCACTGATAAGAACACTGGAAGGTCCAAAGGATACGGCTTCGTAAGCAACCCTTCTCTCGATCATGTTTCATTGATCGCTCTTTCGATCTGCTGTAGTTTATGTAATGGATTTGATCATATATAGGTCACATTCAAAGAGCCAGAAGCCGCATTCAGGGCATGCCAAAACCCTTCTCCGGTGATCGATGGAAGAAGAGCAAATTGCAACATTGCTGCATTTGGTTCACAAAAGCCCAAGCCGCCGCCGCCGCCACCAATTCCTCAACATGGTCTGCATAAGTATTCTTCATCTTCGTCTCTATAAACGCTTAATCATACTACATTCTCCGGCACGCATGAAATCATGAACACGTCGTTTGATCTAACTGGGGCCATAGTATGCATGTGGTTGATGAACTAGTTAGAGTTGTCAACTTCTCCCATCCTATCTTTGGAATGGAAAATTAATCTGAACTGTCGTATGTTTTATTTCAACTTAGCTAAGTTCGAGCTAGGTGACAATCAATAATAAAACAGTAAAGAACCAGGATTCATGTGCTGTGAATTGATTTGAATGGAGAACATGGCCAGGTAATGGTCAATGTGGAATTCATTGCATGCTCTAGATGTAGTATATGCATAGCTAGCTAACCATTGATTGAATCAAATTGTCCCATTTTGTTTTGGGTTGAATGCATTTGGGCCATGGCCAAACTGTATGATCTAGATTCCTAGCTAGGTAATCATATATGAAAATCTGAACAATATGATCATCTCTTCTTGCTCTATGACCTAGCGGTGATCAACAGCTGGCCGAGTATTGCAAATATAATTTCTCAAGCAGTTGATTGAGGATGTTCAATTTGTGTGTGTTTTTAGGGATGGAAGCTGTTGCAGGTCCAGTGAGACTGAGACCGGCACCAGGAGCGCTGGTGGCTCATGCTCCTGCTTATCATCCCGCAGGCCCCTCGACAAGCTACTTTCATCAACCTTCTACACAGCTTTGGTCCCCCTATTCGGCTTACGGGTAAGCAATATAACCATTGTCCTAAGAAAAGGGTTTAAAAGGTTATGGTAACGATTGTATAAACATTCTACAACGTTAGAATGATTAATGGATGACCCCTTCTCGAACTGAAACACAGCTCTTGACTTCTTGCTTCACCTCTCGTCATAGATTTACCAGTATCTTATTATTTACCCTGTTGATTTTGTGTTCCTTCAATTTTTTTACTGCAGATACGGTGGATATTCACATGATCATACACTTCACCAAATGGTGAGTGATCACTCCAATACCGATAAAATTCATAATGTAGGCTTCTTTCTTAGATAAAGCCGTACAACATTAGAAATGACAACGGAGCGGATTTGGGTAGGGGATCACACTCCCCATACCAGTCTCAACTCGATCGGGCATTGTCACAATGCTGTATCCTGTATGCCTATACCGTTATTCATCTATGACCGATTTCAATATATAGAGAACAAATTGTCATATACCCATTACCGAATTGCTCCAGATGTAATCATAGAGCAGTCATTGTGCCGCATTGTATGTGATCCAACTGGTTTCCACATTTCCTGCAGAACTATTATGGTGTCGATGGTGCTCAACAATTATCACCTTACTACACAGCTGGATCATCAACAGCAGCAGGAGCACCTTCTGCAGCAGCGGCATATTATCACAACTTATATCCATATTATTCTCAATATGCTCATCAAAGCAGCAGCCAAGCTCATGGATTTGGGGTCCAGTATCATCCTCAAATGTCGAACTACCCATTACTATATCCACGCCAGTTTGCGGCCGCCTCCAGCGGGATCTTGCCACTCCCCAGGGCTTCATCAATGCCATTCTCAAGTACTCCAACGATTACCACAACAAGCACGACTAACACCAATGTTGCTGGTTCACCCTCAGACTATTTATATCCTCAACACTTTGCCACCACCTCCAGTGGGATCTTATCGCCTCCAAGGGGTTCGTTGTTGAAATTGTCGAGTACCACAACAACCACGACCACCCCTATCACCACAGGTTGAGAACCATCCATATTTTTGGCAATTGTGTGTGTTAAGACTCGTGATTTGCATAAACAAAACCCTCTTTGATCACATTGCTATGACCAATATTCTATTATCATGAATTTTAAGACATCTTACCATTTTTCTTGCCCAGGTGCCATGGCGACTATGGCTGCTGGATCAGCTGTTGCAGGTCCTGATGCAACAGGAGCAGCCTCTCAACAAAATTCTCCAACCTAGCCTTAACTTTCATCAGGAGCACGCAGCAAATAGATGACAAACAACATTTATCCTAAGGCACAGACAGTGCATCCAAATGCAAACAATTGAGCTACTATGCCAGCGTGGGTAAGTGGTAACAAAAATGCCATTGATGTACTCAATCGGAGCCAATAATTTACTGGAAGAAAGCTTCAGTTTTTCCCAGCAGCCGCATAGCATACGGGAGATTTACAAGTTCGTTTTCCTGGTTGTGGTCTCTTATTGACATCATCACCGCCATCAGAACAAGTTTGTCCAAGTAAGTAGAGGGCATAAGAGGTAACATTAGGAAAGGCAGGCATAGATAAGTTAGTTTATCTTTCTGTTCATTTACTCCATTGACTTCATAAATTGGACCCAAATATTGGCTTTGGGTCCAACCTTCCATTGATAGTCTCCATTCTGATCGTATAGATATTCATATGTCCAAGGGTGGTGCGCAAAGCATCCAATTGACATACTTTCTCCTATACAATATGGCGGTTGGGAAAATTTTCGATTCATGTCTTCGGCTCTTCATGAAACATGCACTAGATTCTTTCATCTAGCTCAAATAATGCACGTAGAGTTGTGCTCAAGAGATGAAAGTGCACCACATGTATGACAGTTAGCTCATATATTGTACCCCCAATGGATGCCTGTATACCGTAAACAAGCTATAATAAGAGTGAAATTTTAGTCAAGTGTTTCATGGAACTAAAATCATACGATCAAACTTGTAAGGAATAGCATCTTGGCATTGCATTGTAGAATTTGAAAGCAAGTTACAAAACCACTAAATGATTGACTTCCAAAACATGGCTTAAACAAAGGTAACAAGTCATGTAACCAAAACAAAAGAGGGCATTGAGTTAGTTCATCTAACCAGTGTGGCAAGAAGAGTTCAAACCATAAGCCCCTCAGCCATCAGACTTCATTGGCAAAGTAGAACCCGGATGTCATTGTGTCTTGTTCGAACAAGCTGAATCCCATGTCATCGTCGGTCTCTTCGTTTGGTTCCTCCTGGAAAACTGAAGGAACATATCATCAAAGATGCAGTCAGAAACATAACACCGTAGTAGCTTTTATTTGCAATAATACAGTATCTCAGGCATATATGGAAGTGAATGGCACCTTCTCCACTTTCTTCTCCTCAACAACAGGGGCGGGCAACGGCAACAACAACAGCACCAACATTCATGATCAAATCCTGAATGTTTAACTTCTCAACCAGCTTGGCGAACAAGCTGGGCCAGTAAGACTCAACAGCAATGCCCGCAGATTTCACTACGGTGGTGATCTTCTCCGCCTATTCACACAAGACGACAATCAACACAAAGTAATGGTGAAACATTCCCAATCCAAAAGAAGAAGAAGAAGAAGATACCGTGATGGCGTTGCCATCGTCCCATAGAAGCAGTGAGGCGTAGGAACAAGCGACCTCTGCCGCAGACATTGTCGATACGATCTCGGACCAAAATCCATGCAATACCACACTATCCAAAGCAAACGAAACAAAAGATTCAAGAAATCAACCACAGGGGACTATTCAGTCAAATTGTGCTGAGAAAATGGAGATGAAAGCGGAGTACAATATCTCCGTTACGGCGTCACCGATGATATCAACCAGTCAGTTTCTTCCATGGCGACGCTGGGAAGGGGAGGCTAGGGTTTTGCGGAGGGGAACTGCGTGGGCCGGATCCTAAGCCTCTGTTGGGCCCAACGTGAGATCACAAAGGCCCAATATACCGAGAGATGTTTTGTTATCACTCCAAATAGGTACTGACCAATCCATGGTTCTGATATCTAAAACGCAAATCCAATCAATCACTTATGATGGCACACAAGCTTATGAATAGAAAATTTTACTTATTAATTTGACAAAATATGTTTCCTAATTCCGACAAGCTTTTAGGTTTGACTTGATCTTTGTGATCGTGAAATATTGTGGAGAGGAAGTTCAACCAGACACATCTTATTCTAGCTATAAAACTGTCCGGGATCTTCGAGCTAGAATCAAGATAAAAGTTTTGCAACATTGGGTAATTTTATTACTCCATTGTTGGTAACGCCGTAACGTAGATAGAGCATCCATTATTGTGCAGCAACGGAATACCCAAGCGCCCCACACAGCGTTTATTCTCCCATCCCTTGTCTCTCTCACCCTACTGCAAATTTCCCCCCATCAACCCATCGCCATCATCATGTAAGTTCTTTCTCGGTTTCTCCTCCTTCATCTTACACTCCCATGTAGAAAGAAATACCTTCTCATGTACAATTCCTCTTCTTTATCTTTTCGCCCCCTTGTAATTCTCATTTGGGTTTTCGATGATGCTGTTATTTGGGGGTGGGTTGATGGGCACATGATATCCGGTTTAATCACCCTGTAAATGAAATCTGCCACTGCCCTTTAATCGATTTTTAATCTGGGTTTATTTTTGTGATTCGGTTTGCGATTCCTGTTGGGTTGTTCATGTGTTAATCATCAGTTTGTGTATGGTTCGATTTGTGACCTTTCTCAGACGAAAACGGTGACTCATGATGATTTGTTACTCATTATCATGTGATTTGGGAAGCGGATTGTTCATTGTTGGTTCTTTGATTCTTTCTGAAACTTGCCTTGTTAGGGTTTTTTTTACTGTCGGGTGTTACATTTTGAATATCTGGTAATTGCCCTGAAAAATACGATCGACTCGTCAATGATGTTGTGTTAAATTGTGTCCTATTGACATAATAGGCTTGCATCGTCCTTGTAAGCGGACACCTCGACTCCCCTAGAGGTAACGTGGGATTACCCGACAACGGGTTATAGGTTTTGTGTATGTCGGGTTAGACTGGCCTTTTGTGTCTTGAATTCGCACTTCAATAATGAAGTCATTCTTGGACTTGAGTAGTTAAGTTTCTTGAGTGTGCACTGTACAATTGATGATACTATGAAACTTGTGAATCTCTTGATAGCTGTTGACCCTGTGGCTGTTGTGGCTTTTGTCCTAGTAGGATAACGTGGTATAAATTCCGCTTTTCCGAAAAAGTTGATCATAAAGTTTTCCATTTTCTTGCAATTTGTGGAAGAGATTGGTTTTTCTTTCTGAATTTCGGTTGTTGAGGGTTTTGTCTACCTTTTGCCGTGATTTTGTTGTTTCGGGCTTTAAACGTCCAAACCACAGGAAAGTGGTCATGTAATCTGAACCATATTTAGGATTCACCAATTCCCCTCCGTTCCAAGTACCAATGATAATGTATCCGAATAAGGTTCATAAGGAAACTCAATTCATCCCGCTTATGGTGCTAGAACCTTCGTGGTGTTCAAAGAACTCATGCACAAGCTTATGGTATTCAAGTGAAAAATTGAGGCATCTTTTTTAATGCTTTTGGAAATTTCAACCTTTCTTTTACCATTGACTTATCGGGTTCTCCTTTCATTGGTAACTTTCGTGTGATGCTCCTCCTCCCTCATTCATGTATTTAGAGAGCTATGCTTTAGCTTGGTCGTCATTACTTTCCGTTCATTTCTCTCCTTAAATTCGGCTGACAGATCCGGCAGGAAATTTCCCGTTTGGTATATAAGCAGTATGGAGTGAGTTGTGGTTGGGGAATAAGGACATCTACACTGTTTGAACTTAAACTTTACAGCCTTTACAAAGCGAGGCTCTCCCTCTCCCTCATGTTTTTCAGAAATTGTTGCTCTGAGTGACTCTGACTTTCGGTAGGCTGTTGTATTTGACCTTATGTGCCACTCATTTAGAATTATGTTCATCTTACATCATAGTGGCGCTTTATAGTTTATGATGAGTGGCGCTTTTCATGCTGTAACGAGATGTGGGTCTTTTCTTTCAAATTGTTCCTTGGCAAGTTTCTTTGGTTCTGTATGTTGCACACGTTGAATCTCTGAGTAGGAATATTGATCCTATGGGGATGGTGCACACCATGTTATCATTTCTGTTCTTTTGGTAGCTTGTTTGTGGGATGACTACAGGTGTGACTCATGTGAATCAATGAACTTTGACTTTATTTTTACTTTTCCAGTGTGGGGAAAGATTGAATGAATTCTTCTTGATCTTGCTGAATAACAAGAAGCAGGTTCGTCGGCTTGTGGTACCGCATCTTATGCTCATTGAGGAATCTGGCCGGTGCTCTTCTTTGACCCTTTACCAAGGTCAGTTCCGGTTATCCTTGATTAATCAAAAACTACCGTTTGTGGGTATTGTTCAGACGTTATCTAAAGCTATGGCTGAACGTTCAGAAATCCAGGGTCTTAAGAGATCATATCATTGCATAAATTGGATGCAGTCCTTGTCTGGAGTCATTATTTGCCTTTCAATTTTGATTCTCCTTGGACAAAACTGATCCATTTTCATCATTGTCATCTGATTCACATCAAACTCTTGTTACTTTTGACGACTGTAATTTTCAAATCACATCCTCTTTGCATATGGTCTCTTATCATATACAGTAAACAGAGTTTGACTTTTGATTTTCCCCTCTCAGAATTCTGCTTTCAATTGCTTCATATATTACCTCTTGGCATCACATTGGGCAATTGAGCAGGAATCATATGCCCGACTTGTGGTTTTTGTTAGCACGTTTTTGCTCAAGAATCTAAACTGCATTGCTTGCAATCGGATTGAGATCCTTGGGGCTCGGGTCTCCATCCAGCTCATATGGGTCCTTGCTGGAATTTGGGTCTATGAAGCCATTCTCCGGCTTATAAGCGAAACAGGCGAAGTCAATGGGTTCCTGATGTTTTTGGTGGCCGCATTTGGCCTGGTGGTCAATATCATTATCGCTGTAATGCTGGGTCATTCTCATGGCCATGGTCATTCCCATGATGATCATGGACGTGGTCACAGCCATGGTGACAACCACGCTCAGGATGTAGTGATAAATCCTCGAGTCCATGCGCATGAACACCATTACGCAGATGATGAGCACCACCACCACCATGATCATTACGCTGAACATGCTGAGCCACTGCTCAAGGATTCATCTGGTGGCCATGAAAACGGAGTCGAAGATGGGATGGGGAAGAATAAGGGGAGGAGCATTAATGTCCAAAGCGCTTATCTCCATGTGCTAGGTGACTCAATCCAGAGCGTTGGTGTGATGATCGGAGTGGCAATCATATGGATCAAGCCAGAGTGGAAGATCATTGATCCTATCTCCACCCTCCTCTTCTCCGTCATTGCCCTTGGAACTACGATCAAGATGCTGAGGGACATCCTAGAGGTCCTAATGGAGAGCACTCCAAGGGAGATCGACGCCACCAAGCTCCAGACCAGGATGCTAGAGATGGAAGAGGTGATCGCCATTCACGAGCTACATATCTGGGCCATCACAGTAGGGAAGGTCTTGTTGGCGTGTCACGTAAAGATCAGGCCGGAGGCCAATGCTGACATGGTGCTGGACAAGGTGATAGAGTACATAAAGAGGGAGTACAACACCAGCCATGTCACCATACAAATTGAGCGGTAGTTTCATCATCATCTTGATCTGCCGTCGCTTTGAGCTGAGTCGGATGATTCATAGCTTTTCCCGAGCTATTAATAGATTCGGCTGTAGGGAATCGGCTGGTTAGTCTATGTTTCTTTCGTCATAGCATGTAATTTCCGTTGAATGCTTAGCCACTTCGCTCACTTTCTCTGCCCGATCCCTATTTGGGAAGTCTCTTGCATGAATGAAGGAGTCTGTTGCTGATCGTAATATCTCTCGTTCACTGCATCTGGTTTACAAGATAAACGTATCACACTCCTTTGAGCAGTGGCGTATTGGTTTGTTGTTTTATGTAGCAGGTAGCTACCGTAGCTTAGACGATTCTTACGTTTCGATGAAACTTGCGCCATAGTATTCCAGGATCTGCATGAATCGAATCCTGAACAGGTTCATCTGCAGTGCCTGTTTTTTTTTGGGTTATCCTTATTGTTCCTTGGCTCGCATTCAGTTTTCTTTTAACTTGTTCCCAGGCCGAGGGTCTGCGGCATTGTCATGATACAGAGCTTGAGAGGCGCATTTTGACACAACCATTGTAGATCATTGTTCATATTCTCATTACAACGTATTGATTAGGCAATGCAGGATCTTGGTTCGGACTCGGCTGCAAAATTGGTTTCAGTCCATTTGCATTTATACCCTACAAAAGCGAAATGTCTCCTGAAGCATAAGAAAAACGCGGAAACGCCTTATCCCAAAAACATTATCATCGCTACCCTCAACTCGAATGTGTGGCTCTACAAACCCTTCTATCCAAGATGTGAAAAATATCTCCTCGGACACGCAGAACTCAATTTTTTTTTTATTTTTTTTTGGTTCTTTCATCAATCCCAACAGACAGAAGAAAAATCAACCCCGATGGCCATGACAGCAAGCACCTCAGCCTCACTCTCCCTCTCTTCCTTTGACACCAAGAAACCGCCCCTCTCCGCCGCCGCCGCTCCCCTCCCAGCACTGCCACGGGCGCCTCCACTGCACACCATAAGTTGCCTCTTCAATCCGACCACTTTCTGTAATGAATTCTGTTTCCAATCTGCTTCATTTTCATGTAATCATGAAACCCATTTGAGATCATGTTTTCTATTAATTTCAGGTAGAAGGATTGCTCGAAATGGGGCGACCATGGCTACAAGTGAAGCCCAAGTGGTGGTCAGGGTAGAGGTGTCCGAGGATATCCAGACGTCTACGACAGAGACTCCCGAGATTCTGAAGAAAGTTATTGATGCTGTAATCCTTGATTACTTACTCTACTGATTTACAATTTCAATTACTGCTTAATTATCGAGGAACCAAATCAATCAAAATATATTCAGTGACCGAGAAGTCAATGTCGAAAGTCAATTCTACCAAAAATTCGAATAATATATTTTAATAGTCGATTATGTCAAACTATCAGATAGAAGGATCGCAATATTATATGCAGCTTGATGTATGTTTTGTCTTGAGGTATTGAATTTTTGAGCATTGTGATTACTGGTGGTGTATGTTGCTAGTGGGATAAGGTTGAAGACAAGTATGCAGTGGCTTCTCTTGCTGTGGCTGGAGGGATTGCACTCTGGGGATCAACCGGCCTCATCGCAGTATGCCACCCTGCTGGACCAATATCTAATATCTATTGTGATTGTTATATGTGCTAGATTTGACATGCTAATGTTTGGTCAATGGCATTGGATCAATTTGAATTTGGGGTTCTGTATGCTTAAGTGAATTGATTTTCTATGTTTCAGGCGATCGATAGGCTTCCCTTAGTTCCAGGGATTTTTGAGCTCGTTGGCATTGGCTTCACCGGGGTAAGGGATTTGATGAATCAACTTGAAGTGTGTTGTGTCTTGGTATATATTAATGTGTCCTAAATCAGTGGTTCCTGAAGCAAAATCACTCTTAGATGCACTGAGATGTTTCTTTAGATTCTTCTAACATAGATATACGAGTAATGATTATATCCCAAGAGATCACCATATTTTGCATCAAATGTGCATGGTAAAAATTATGGAATCTAATATGGAAGATATCCTGCATCTGATTGGGAGCTGTTTTGTTCCATATGCTAAATAGTACCTCCTGCTTCTGTTGTTTTCTTGCAGTGGTTTACATACCAAAATCTGATCTTCAAACCCGATAGGTAACAATGAATCACGAGATAAAATTGTTCGTGTATTTTCTGACTTGCATTCAGCTTTGCTTTTGGAACTGCAATATTGTGATGGATGATTGCTTGATGTCTGCTAATCAGAGAGGCCTTAATAGCAAAAGTGAAAGAGTTGTACAAAGAGATACTGGGCAGCAGCTAAAATGATCGAAAGAGTTGCTGTTTAAGGCTGTTCTGTTGCCAGTCACCTTCCCCTGAGATCTCATCCCAACATCGTTTCTGTATTACTGATATTCATCTAACAAAGCAAACCACCCTTTGGCTCATTGTGTCAGCATTGTGTATGCACAAATATTCTGTCTGAAGTTCTTGAGCGTGCTGTATGCATGCCATCACAATGCTGCTATTGCGTGGTTCACCATTACAGCATGCACATCTCAATGACCAATACTAAGAACTTATTTTTCATTCATCAGGTTGTCTTTCCACAATCCTAGCTTCAGACAATTCAATGGGCATATATTCAGCACGGCAGATTGTATTTGTAGGCTTGTGCAAGAGTGGCTACTGTTTTATAAATTGGACATTCACTTATGAAACTCTATGACCAGAAACTAGCTAACCCTGGTAAACCTAGCTGCATTGGCTAAGGCAACGAACTCCTTGTAGGTCCTCTCTTTCGCTCCAACATTCAAATTAAGCAGAAGAACATCCATCAGAGCCATACACTTCTCTGTGGTAGTTACCTCCAGTTCCTCAGGCAGAATCCCATCAATCACGATCACCTTTCCGCTGTCTGGCAATGCTTTGTAGCAATTCTTCAACAGTTTCAGGCCATAATCCTCGCCCCATCCATGAATAATCCACTGCAGAAATACGGAATAACAATCTTCAGTTCAACGTTTCAGTGAAAAATTGCTTGAGAGTTTTTCTTTTTTTTTTGAAGGTAGAGCATGAGACTTGCCTTGAGCAGAATGGCATCTCCACTTGGAACGCTTTCAAACATGTCTCTACCAACCCGATATATACCTGCAAGTTACATATACCGATTAGCCGTAGAACAGGAAGTCTCCAGTGTGCTTCTTCAGTTCTTGTTTGGCTGATTGAGGCTCTTTCAATCCACTCATCTTGATAGTTAGATTCATCGTTTAAGATCAAGATGGATCACAATTCAGGTACCGAGCCAGCAAAGCTTACCATCATACATAATTCCATTTTTCACGACATGAGGAGATTAAAGTTGATACCCTTGATGTTAGGGTACTTCGACAAGATTATCTTGAGAGAGTGTCCAAGACCACCACCAACATCGACAAGAACCTTGACATTCTCGAAACCCTTATAGATCTTGAGGATCTTTTTCATGACAATGGTGCTATGATTCACCATCGCATCGTTAAACACTTGGTTATACCTCAGTCCTCACTGTTGATTTCCATTTACCCAAACATCATGCGACGCCGTTGATCCGCCAATGGTCAACGAGGGAGCCGGTGATGATACCGTCACGACGAAGTCGAAGCTGGCAAGATGCTCCGATGACAACCCGACGATCGTCCCCTGAGGTATTCGTTTTTTTGTTGTTGCTGTTTTTGGAATGCAGAATGCATAAATTGATTCCTTCTTTTCTTTTGGCTTGAAAGATCTTATTTTTGGTTTGTTTGTTTCGTGTGAGGACATCGTTCTAGGAAAGATTACCTAAATTTATCCAACTTCTTTGTCTCCGTTGATTTCGGGATGATCATATGATAATTTTTTTAAGATCGATGGATGAGAGGAAAAAATTTTAAAAGTAACTGCCAAAAAACAACTATTCGGGTTTTTAAACATTACTCGAAGAAAAAACTAATCAGTTTCTTCAAGATTATGCTCACAAGTGGAGCATTTTACTAATACAGTACCAGGTTTTTAAGAACTCAGCATATCCATGAGGCGCTTTTTTTTCCTAAACTTTTTCAAATCACATCTCTTAAACATAATTCTTACCCGAATAGCTTTCTGCTATTAATTCGTTCACCACTTTTGCATTAGGCTTTCACATGATGTTAACGTTTGCGTTATGAGATGGTCTTATCATTCAAAATCCTAGTATACATTATTTGACTCCGTTATAACATAACCATACCAAAGTCATCATACATTTAGGCGCCATATTCCCAAAGCTATGGCATAAAATCGAAACCTCCTTGAACAGTTTTTATGTGGCTATATTTGAACAAGTATCTTAGTATTACATTATAATCCTGCTGGGGTAAAATTGTAATCAATTCCTGTAAAATCTCTCTCCGAAGGGAGCCAAGCTACAGATCCATTCATTTGTGAAATTCCATAATCCAGGTGTTGCATACTTTACAAATCAGTGTGACATCTTTGAACCCAGAAGCAGTGGCCAGTGTGATGAACTCTTTTTCCGTCCTTTCTTTCCCTCCTGGATTCTGGGTAAGCATGATCATATCCATCAGACCAATTTGCTTCGCACCAGCGGTCGTTTCAACTTCCTCGGAAACAACACAGTCATACACAATCACCTTTCCATTGTCCGGTAATGCCTTGTGGCAATTCTTCAGCAATGTGACGCAACGTTCGTCGTCCCAGTCATGAAGGATCCACTGTGAATGAATGTGTATGATCATCACAATGTCAACCTTTGAGTTACCAATAATCATCCATGAGATAGTACAAAAAACTTTTAAGAAATAGTAGATGCTACTAACCTTTATGAAAATTGCGTCTCCATTGGGAACGCTGGTAAACATGTCACCACCTATGTACTTGATACCTGCAGAAAAATGTACAAACACTCTTAAGGGCAAAATTTCGTATAAATGCATCAAAATAGATTTGAGAGCTGGTAAAATTTTCTGTGGCGTTGCATAAGATTTAGTTTAAGGTGAATTGGCCTTTAGTATGTATGGCTAACACATTGGATGTATGTTGTCGACTACATCATCTTTGATTTTTGAGTTGAGTATGTCGACTGTCCTGGATTACGTTCTGCTTCTGTTGGAAGAAAATCATACCAGGATGAGGGAAGCCATTCTCCACGACATGAGGCAAATCGTAGTTGATGCCCTTAATGTTAGGATAATGTGATAGAATGATGGCCAGCGTGTGCCCAAGACCTCCCCCTACGTCGATGAGTTGAGTGACATTCTCAAACCCTTTGTAGGACTGCAGGACCTTCTTCATTACTAATGTTGTGTGATTGAGCATTGCATTGTTGAAGGTCTGATTGAATCGGGGGTCTATGGCTGGATACTCAAACGCGTGCATCCCATGGGCTTTGTCAAAAGGAACTCCTCCTTCGAGAACTGCATCTTTCAACTTGGCCCTGCAAATGAAATGTTATTTTCCTATCATAATTAAGTCCGAGGATCATCAGGTAGGAAAGTTTTTATCTCATAAAATATAAAATCAAATTCAGTTACCATACACTCATTATCTAATCTTACAACTATTATATAAAAACTCCAATATCATCAAAAAAATTATTTCTTTATCAAATTTTATAAAAATTCAACTCGCACATAAAATGTCGTAATTTGTATTATTTATTCTTGAATGGGGAAATAGTAAACAGATATCATGTAGAATTAGTACTTATTGAGCAGGATCGGTCTATAAGTACTAATTCTATGCGTGTGCCCCAATGGACACACTCAGTCTTGACCGTGTGTTTTGGTCTTTTATGGGATTTCAATCCTATCACGCCTTGACAGAACCAGTACAATGAGCTGGCTCACATCGTGCTACTAGCATTTTAATAAAAGTATGATAGGGTCCGAGAAATCGATGCAACAACTGTCCAAAGTCAGATGCGATCGTCATAATTGTCGGACAATTTGACTCGCATAATTATATAACGAACAAGCTTTTCATATCAATTAAGAAAAATTGACTTAATTAGTAATGAATTTTTTTTACATCATGTAATCAGGATCGACAATTTAGACCTCCAAGGCAGGAACAAGAAGACTGACCAGCTCTCGATGAACACCCTGTCATTCAACAAGTCCATCAAGGGCCTCAGCGACACTCCATCTTCATTCCTCACATAGAACCTCGCCACGGGTGTCATTCCGTACACCCTCCCCTCACCCTCAACATCGCTCGTCACGACATCGTAAGACGCCAGGACGCGAAGCATCCGCTCCAGCATGGCGGGCGCCTGTGGGTTCTCCGTCGGTAATTTGGCGGCTACCTCGGCCGCTGTCAAACTCCCATCGTTCTTGGCCATGATCTCGAAGATGTCGAGCTGCATCGCAGTGTGCAACACCATCGGCAACGCTAAGGAATCCACTAGCTCGAGCGCGTACGCCAGGTTTTCCTCGTCGCCCATGCTTTGATCTGAACTTTCAAGAGTGTTTGCGTTTTGTTTGACTTTGAGGTAGGTGAGTTTTGCTCGGTTGTTTTGGGGGTGTTTTTTGTTTTATAACGTGAGTTTGTGGGGTTTGTTATTGTTGAATAAGGGAGTTGACGTGGAGGTTACGGGACCTCATGACCGGTTTGGGAGTTAACGGAAATAGTTTGATTTTAAGTTTGAACAAGCATGTGACTGTTTACGCTACAGCACGTGGGTTTGTCAGATGTTGTAGAGGTAGCAAAGTTGACACCAGGGCGAAATGCCGGCCGATGATGGTTACAGCACATATATGAAACGATAGCCATGTGCTGGGGATTCGTTTTTTGTATGACAACGGAAAAAAAAAAAACGAAGGAAAAATAACAGAGGACTAAAGAGAATGCAAGCAACAGTGTATCAAAACAGTCTCTTTAAGTTACGCAATTCAAATGAATCCGGTCCAAGATTATGGTACCGTTACTACCGTTGGTAATCTTGTACTTATAGATTATTGAGCTATATCTTTATTCACACAGTAAAAGAAAAAAAAAAACATCATTTCGATCACTTAGTCAGCTTGCATTATTTATCATAATTTATGTCAAGTAGGATTTCAATTGTTCAAGAAACAATCTCGCCCTCTTCAAACTTTAACGGTTGTCGGACAATAATTATAACATATCTTATTTAAAAATATTTAATTTAAAATAATATAAAATTAATCAAAATCAATTATAATATACTCATTATCTCTTCTCATAATTATTACAGTAAATTCCAATATCATCAAATTTTTTTTCCTTTAAATTTCATAAAAATTAAATACACGTAAAATCTCGTGTTGATCAATTATGATATTTATTATGGCATTGCCTTCACCGAGGTAAGGGATTTGATGAATCAACTTGAAGTGTGTTGTGTCTTGCTATATATTAATGTGTCCTAGATCCAGTGGTTCCTGAAGCAAAATCACTCTTAGATGCAATGAGATGTTTCTTAGATAAGATTTATTGCGAAAATCAGCGATGCGGCTATGTAACTAGCATGTTATTTGGTGATGGTCAGACTCAGTACATTTACACCAATTTAATTTGAAACTGGATTCAGCTATGAGATCTGCTATGTATTGTGCTCGGCATCTCGATGATAGTACAATTGATTCAAGCATTCATCCAATATTAATGAGCAAAAAGCATTCGGAAGCCTTTTTTTTTTTTTTTTTATGAAGGCAACGGTCTTGGAGACTGGCCCTGTTTGTTCGATTCTTCTAACATAAGAGATCAGCATATTTTGCATCAAATGTGCATGACAAAAATTATGGAATCTAATATGGAAGATATCCTGCAGATGATTGGGAGCTGTTTTGTTCCATATGCTAAATAGTTCCTCCTGCTTCTGTTATTTTCTGGCAGTGGTTTACATACCAAAATCTGATCTTCAAACCCGACAGGTAACAATGAATCATGAGATAGAATTGTTCATGTATATTCTGACTTGCATTCAGCTTTGCTTTTGGAACTGCAATATTGTGATCGATGATTGCTTGATATCTGCTAAGCAGGGAGGCCTTAATAGCAAAAGTGAAGGAGTTGTCTTCACTATTACAGCATGCCTTCACAATGCTGCTATTGCGCGCTTCACTATTACAGCATGCACATCTCAATGACCAATCCTAAAAACTTATCAGGTTGTCTTTCCAAAATCCTAACTTCAGATGTGTAAAATGTTTTTGACAATTCAATGGGCATATATTCAGCACGGCAGATTGTATTAGTAGGCTTGTGCGAGAGAGGCTACTGTTTTACACATTGGACATTGACTTATGAAACTCTATGACCCAAAAACTACCAGCATTACAAGCCAAGCTAACCCCTGGTAAACCATGCTGCATTGGCTAAGGCAACGAACTCCTTGTATGTCCTCTCTTTCGCTCCAACATTCCAACTAAGCAGAAGAACATCCATCAGAGCCATACACTTCCCTGTGGTAGTTACCTCCAGTTCCTCGGGCAGAATCCCATCAATCACGATCACCTTTCCGCTGTCTGGCAAATGCTTTGTAGCAATTCTTCAACAGTTTCAGGCCATAATCCTCATCCCACCTCATCAAATCTCGTGCAGATTAGTTGTGATATTTATATTGAGACTGAGGAAGTAGTAAATAGATATTATATAGAATTAATACTTAATCGAAAAGAGTCGACTTTATAATTAATATTAAATAGTCTTCACCTCTTATGATGTTATTAAATGTTGGTCCTAGGCAATGTATCTCGTGATTCTCATACTGTCAATGTAGCAGGATTAGGTGGGTGTCATTCTCATACTTTCCATTTAGCAAGATTAGGTGGGTATCATTCTCATGCTTTCAATAAGTAGCATTTTAAAATGACACCATAAACTATTCTGATAATGAACACTTTATCCAAAGTTGAATATTAGATAGGTACTCTAGTTTGGATTAGTGTTCATGTCCAGTTAGTTGATGAATGATTAAGTAACCTCGCGTGGAGGACTTACCCAACTTCATAACAAAATTGTGGCACATGAAGCCATTGCTTTAAGATGATTCGTAGCAATTTTTTTTATCATTATCTTCATAATATAATGAACGACGTTATTCTCTCTATATGAAAATTTAGTTTTTTACTCAGTCATTTAACAAATTTTCTATACAAGTTTACATATTATATATATATATATTGAAGTTAATAAACTTTAATTTAAAAATATTTAATGGTATTATGATAATTTTTTGACATTAATAATAATATTATTTTGTTTTATTTTAACTAAAATAAATCAAATTTTAAACATTTATATTTTTTTGTATTTTATAAACTATCCTTTATTACAAAAATGTTATTTTTATATTATTTTAATAATATTAAAGAATTAGAGAATGTAAAAAAATATAAAATATAAAAAATCATAAAGGGATAAAAATATTATCATATGATCTATTTTTTAATAGATTCTTTATATATAAGAATAAGGATTGATTCAAACACTGCAAGTGCTCTAATGGACAAACTTGAGTCTTCAAACTTCATCGAGACGTGGGTGGGTGGTTGTCGTTTCATTGGAATACTCTTGGTTTCGGCGTTTCTTCCTCAAATGATCTCTCATATTTGCTGGACCAGCCCGCGTTGAGCAGCCCAACTATAGCAAGCTCGATGTAAGCCCAGTAGGCTGATATCCAAATATTCGAGCATTGGTCCGCTGCCCATAACCGACACAGTATCAAACCAGAAGTTTATCTTTTATGCTCGTGGTTTGCACACAGCAAGGAACATTAAAAGGCGTCAAAGTGGCCACGTATCAATCCCTTTTGCCACGTATACAAATCCGTACAACAACCTAACCCGACACCGAACCGGACAGAGCCACGTCTTCTGTGGGGTCCACATCACCGAGTCATGACTCGACTCGCTCCTCCACCGAGTATGTGGCCAATATTAATCACCACTCTCCAATTTACAATTTTAAATGAAAAAATACGAAGTGTAAAAGCGATTGCGAGACATATTGGGCCGCTAAGGTCTCGCCACTTGTCACCATCATGTGAGCCCTCGAATCACCACCTCATATCACCACCCCTCCTCTTCTAAATTTTTTTTACTGTTATTTTTTTTTTCTTCAATCCCCCAAATTTTTAGTGGCTCAGTTTTTTTTGGGGGGATTTTTTTTTTTCCTGGCTCGGAGATTCGGGTTCGGTTTTGTTCGTGTGCGAGACTTCCTGACTCGACTCGCTCCTCCACCGAGTATGTGGCCAATATTAATCACCACCCTCCAATTTACAATTTTAAATGAAAAAAATACGAAAAGCGTAAAAGCGATTGCGAGACACATTGGGCCGCTAAGGTCTCGCCACTTGTCATCATCATGTGGCTCAGACTTTTTTGGGGGGATTTTTTTTTTCCTGGCTCGGAGATTCGGGTTCGGTTTTGTTCGTGTGCGAGACTTGTCTGCTCTGCTTTTGCTGATCCACAGTGTTTCGGCGCAGCTATTTAGTTCGACTTGATATTCGATTTTTGGGGTTTTTTTTTGGAAGGAGAAGATTTGGGAGAAGTTTTGATGTCAAGCATGGGTTAAATGAAACTGGTCGGATCATCGGGGATCCACGATCCGCGAGGGACTGGGATCGGTTTATGGAATCTTCTCAAGGTATTTGTCTTCATTTGTAGGGTTTAATTGTTTGATAGGAGAATTTTAATAGGTCTAAAGATTAATTTCATGTTATTATAAAAACATAAGCGGTGGGGTTTAAGGATCTGTAGACAATAAGGCAAAAGGACTTGTGCTTTAAGCACTTGTAGCATATGATTTCAACTTAAGAGGGATTATGGGGACAGTCAGTACTACGCATGAAAAACTAACTTATGGGTCGGGAGAGTTTCGAAGCGACTGTTGTTAGCATTCTCCCGTCTAATCCGTACTTAAATTTGTTGAAGTCACTTTTCTTACTAGTCCTCAGCAATTGAGTGCAGGTCATTAAGTTATTTATTTTCCTTCAACATGATTCCGTTAATTTGGAGCACTTCAAAAAGATGTTAAGTGACATGATATTAGTATCTGACAGATGATTCCCTTTCTCTTTCGAACAAAAGAGAGGGAGAATACACTAGCAGCATCTTTGGCAGTGGAGAGGGTTATACGTTGTTTCCATATCCATTTTTGAAGTATGAAATGCAGTTTAAACTTTAAAAAATTGAAGTTGTGCTGATGATTCTTCTTTTGTGGTTAGGTTTGAACGAGATTGCTGATATTTTGGTGAGGATACTGAATAAGGAAATTTACTTTTCGGGCATCTGGCGGGCCGAACTGTCATTTGATTATTTTTGAAGTTCAATTCGACATTAACTGTTGCATTATAATATGTTATTGTGAGATTGGAGTTTTGAGAATCCGTATCCTGTTTTTGACTGTCGATGTTTAGACGAGGACTAGGATTTCTATCGATTGCTGTTGTTTTACTTGTTTTCTTTTGCAGTAGTAGTGTGTTCTTATTAGGTTTGGGCAAGTGATCACCATCATTGATGATAAGGAGGAGGAGGAGGAGGAGGAGGAGGAAGACGGGGAGGTCGTTTTCATTGGTTATAGTAGATAATCTGATAGGTGAAACTACTGGTGCGCTGTAGATGGACATGTACTCTTCTGGAGAAGAGTTACTAGTTAAGGTGATCGATCCACTGGTTAGACTTCTTGTTTCAATAATCAATATGATTTCGTTGGTATAGATCATTGCTTTGTCACATTTTGAAGTTGATGCTTTGCAATGAGAAGTGCAATATGAAGTGTCTTTGTGCAAGTCTTTAACTTGTGTGTTTTTTTTTTCGATGGTAGATGAGGAAGCCTTATACAATCACCAAGCAACGTGAAAGATGGACTGAGGAAGAGCATAACAGGTTCTTAGAGGCATTGAAACTTCATGGACGAGCATGGCAGCGGATTGAAGGTCTTTTTGTCCTAGAAGCTGAATTTTTCTCAAGGAAATTACCAGATTATTATAGGCATACGTCATAACATTAACATATTGGATTTCCTATCATAAACTTGACTGAAGAACTTCTGCTGCCCATCCACTTTCTACTTTCTGTTTTTTGTCATGTTACAGAGCATATTGGAACGAAGACCGCTGTCCAAATCAGGAGTCATGCACAGAAGTTCTTCTCCAAGGTCTGTTATCTGTTATCATCCTACACCGAGTACTGTTGCATAGGCGATGACTCTGATATGCGTTCCATGACTCATAAAGGAAAATTTGGTGGAAGGATACTAACTAATTTAGCCCAGAAATCCTTTAAATGCTACTGAAAAGAAAGGTGCATCTTGTTGGTATAGGTAGTACTGTCAAACCATTTAAGCATTTCCTTGGGGTATGACACAGATAAAATCCAATACTTCTATAATTGGCAGCATGTGCATCAAAAGATTTCATTTGTTTTGTACATCAAGTTCTTACAGCTTTTGTGCTTGCAATGCTGAAATTTCTTTGTTTTCTTTCAGTTGGAAAGGGAAGCACTTAGTAAAGGCATCCCCATAGGGCAATCTATTGACATTGACATCCCTCCGCCTCGTCCTAAAAGGAAACCATGCTATCCTTACCCTCGGAAAACATGTGGTGAAAGTTCCATGTTGTCCTCATCTGGAGTCACAGATGGGAAGCAACAAACCCTTGCGTCATCAGGATGTGATGAACAAGTGCTAGATTTAGAGCAAGAGCCACCTCCTGAGGCATGTTTCTTTATGTTCCATCTCATATTAGTCTTCGATCCGTCTTTGTTGGTCCAATAAAAGTTTTTTGCTTGCTTATTACAGGACCCTGTAGATGGAGACTCAAGGAAGAAGGATCATGATAGCAATTGCAATAAAGGGTTGGCCCCTTTCCAAGAATCGGGTACCAATTGCGTTCCCTCTCCCATGAAAAACTCTTAGTAAGAAGTTAGAAGTTTCTTTGACCTTAAGAATTGTGTACCTACAGAGAAGCATGCCGACAAGGGAAAACCCAGTGAATCTCAAGTTACTGATGGTAATGTTGGAAATCATATATTCAATGGAGCTGGTGCTGAGGAAGCAGCTAATGGCTTACGTAAGATCTGTTTGTTCAACGAACTCCTTTGCTGGGTTTGTCCAATACTTCAATATGACAAAAATCATACTCGTTGTATTTTCAGAAAATGCAACAGATGCAACTAAGAACTTCCCTAGGCATGTTTCGCTGCTCATTCTTGATGGAAGTCATGGAACATGTAGTCAGGCTGTTTCATCAGATGTGTCATATCAAGAGTCTCTTTTTTGCCAAATGGGAAGTCATATTCTCCCAGCGTTATATCCCAATCCCATGCAATCTGTGACGGGAGAAAGTCAGAATAGCACATCGGGATCCTTAGCCCATCCAAAGCTCCCAGCTTTTCATCCTCTATTCACACCATCTGGAAACATCCAAGAACACCACAGCTCATTCCTTCAGATGTCATCTACATTTTCAAGTCTTCTCGTTGCTTCTCTTCTTCAGAATCCGGCAGCTCATGCTGCTGCAAGCTTTGCGGCTTCACTTTGGCCTTCCCCTAATGTAGAAGCTTCAACACAATCTGCACCAGGAGTGATGGGAGGACACCATACTAAACAAATGAATCCTGGTCCAAGCATGGCTGCACTGGCTGCGGCTACAGTTGCAGCTGCCACTGCGTGGTGGGCGGCACATGGTCTTCTACCTGTGTGTGCCGCTCCATTTGATATCTCTACCCCTCCATCTAAAATGGCTGCTTCGCCAATTAATCCTGACAAGACAACAGCAATGGACCTTGAGAAAGAAGAGAACAATCTCGAAACTGTGCGACTCCCAGACGGTGACCAGGAGTTGTCTGAAGCAAAATTTCCAGTAACCTCATCATCTGATTCTGGTGGCAGTTCAGGTGCAAATTTGAACCGTGAGGCGACTGCCGGTGACGATGACACGATGATTCCTGATGTAACTCATGAGAATGATCTTAGTCATGCAAAGAATACTAAGCAGGTTGATCGCTCCTCCTGTGACTCTAACATGGCTTCCAGCAGTGATGTAGAGACAGATGCGTTAGGAAAACTTGACAAAACAGAAGAAGATAGGAAGGAGCTTAATCTAAGCAATTCACCTGGAGAAAGTAGCAGCCGTCGCAGTAGGAATACTTGTGGCATCAATGATTCTTGGAAAGCGGTCTCGGAGGAGGTAATGCGTTCATCAACTTCTTTTCAAGTGAGCTCTTATTTGTCCTTGTATTCTAGCGTTAATTTCTCCTACAACTACAGTTTTTAGCCACAAGGTTCAGCTTTTTCCAGAGTTTGAGTCCAATCAACCCTATGCACTTAGCACTTGGTATGAGGTTTATTTCAATGCGCACGCTTCAAGCTCGGAAAGGACAACCTTAACCATAGTTTTTTGAAGAGTTGGTTTCCAGAAGTGCGATCCTGCTAATCTTATGTCATTTTCTGATTCTTTTTCCAGGGACGTGTGGCTTTTCAGGCGCTATTTCTGAGAGAGGTGTTGCCTCAGAGCTTCTCGTCCCCGCATGACTTGAACAAGAAAGAAGGTTCAAAGATGGGCAACGAGGAGAACAGCCAAAGCAAGCAGGATGAAACCAATAACACATTGCTCCTACGCCTAAGCAGCAAATCCGAGGAACTATATTCCAATGATGGAGCGAAAGAGATGCACCAACCAGTAGCCGAGGACAATGAAAAAGAAGATCTACTGACACTTGGGCTTGCTCCTAGTAAGCTGAAGGCCCAAAGAACAGGGTTTAGACCTTATAAGAGGTGCTCCACGGAGGCCAGAGGAAACACCTTGGCGAGTACTGGTTGCCAAGATCTTAAGAACGGCTCCAAAAGACTTCGCTTGGAAGGCGAAGCGTCGAGTTAATGATCCTGATATTGCAAACTCGACTCTTCGAGTCGCCTTCCTCATATCCCTTGACATTGATCCTTACATCACTTTAAGCGCGTGGAACACTTCTCATGATGTGTGTAAACCTATATATGCGCATTTTCGCCTTTTGGTTCCGGAAACTTCAGTAAACTTCATTCAGCATCTATAACTTTCTTTTGAGTAAGACTTTGATAAGAACCACAATGCTTGTCTTATAGACTAATATTACATTGAATAAGTTCTGATTGTGTCTTCTATGTTCTTTTTTTCTTTGTCTAAAGTTATTCCTATCTCTTCTCGAATCCACCCTGTAAAAGTAGAGCTGCTTTGTTTCTATATCATACACAATGACACTAACTGCTCAGACGATTAGTTGATAATAGATATACCGTACTTATTTCCTACTCGCAAGAAACCGATACAACATTCATCAACTGTATGTGGGTTTGTACAAACGAGAAAACTATGCGCTCGCATTTTTTATAGATTAAACTACCTCGCCGGGCTCTCCGAGAGTCGGAATATCGTATGAACCTGGAGACACTCGGCCCAGCTTTTACGTTATTCAAAAGTCGCAGTTTCATAGGAGCCTTGGTATAACAAATCTACTACTGTGTTGTTCAATGTTTTTGAAATTCTAGGCTGAAGCACAGACCAATGCAAGAAAACCACTCAATGAACCACAAGAGACCTATCATGTCACATTTCTCAATGGCATCTTCATCTTGTAAAAATCACTTTTTAATGTCAAAACAAGTGACGGGTGTGTTGACATCTTAGTGAATTGATTCACAACTTATCATTATCTTGATAGAAAGAAGGATTTGGGAGATATTCTCTCTATCTCGAACCTGGAAATTCCAAAATAAGCGTTGGGAGAAATTATAACTTCATGATAAAGTTCGAATAATCAAGTAAAAGGATAATCTAATCTACAAATGCTCCTCCCATACTTGACTCGATCCGGCGGTTATTTGTATAATGGTTGCTTACACTTTCATCCAACAACAAACGAAAGCAAACTCAAGGCAATAGCATAAAAAAGAGGAGGAGTAATATATATTACTCGCAAAATGTCCAAGTCCACGAATACAATGTGTAAACAAAAATCCACTAAAGGAGCAGAGGCAGAGGAGAGGCACAAGCCCAAATGGTACTCTTTGTAGCCCGAAACCAAGACCATTTTTCTTCATATCTCTTGCTTCCAAGAGCACACTTCTCCTCATCTCATGACCTTTTTGGTGCCCTTCACCTCCTTTTGTATCTTCATATTTTACCATCTTGAGCTACCTCAACCTTGCCTTATTGAGCAAAAATGAAGATGATTACTCTTGCTTTCGCTCTCGTCTTTGATCTCTTTATAGTTCAAATCAATGGATCATCACTTATCCATCATTGTAATCAAACATGTGGTGACTTGCAAATCCCATTCCCATTTCATATGAACTCCTCTTCATGTGAATGGTCAAGTGATCCGCTTTACAGTCCATTTCAAGTTTTGTGCTTCAACTCGACAACCCTTTTCATCAATCTCGATACTCAGAACTATCGTGCCCTTGAGTTCTATCCCGATGGAGTTCTCGTGGACTTCTCGAGCTCTTCGGT
This sequence comes from Drosera capensis, assembly GCA_001925005.1. Lineage (NCBI taxonomy): Eukaryota > Viridiplantae > Streptophyta > Magnoliopsida > Caryophyllales > Droseraceae > Drosera > Drosera capensis. The sequence goes on from LIEC01011812.1 coordinate 26,070, forward strand.
GACTTGTCGTCCATACGAGGACTTGAGCTCATTTGGTTTTGTCGGGAATGACTTCTTTGGCATTTCTAGCGACAATGTGGTTGGCTTGTATGACTGCGAGGATTCAACTCCTTGCGAGGCCAACTGTGAGGGGACTAAGCTTCCAAGCTGTGATGGTGGTGTGAATGGACCTGGTTGCTGTTATCCTTTATTCGACCATAGTATTCGTCGTATCGGAGACGATCTTTCTGTGTTCTCTAAGTATGGTTGCAGAGGCTTTTCGTCTTGGGTGGTCCCGAGGGGGTCGAATGTTGGTATTCGAGGCGTTAAACTGGAATGGGCTCTTCCTGTGAATTCTTCGGAGGATCTTTGTGCAGCAAATGCACATATTGTTAATGCCACGAGTGTCCGCCATGGCATAAGGTGTGCTTGTGATGACAGTTTTGTTGGCGATGGATTCACGAAAGGAAATGGTTGCCTGAAATGTGAGTGTTCTCCTCGTGCTTAAACTTTCTCATTGTTCTTTCATCGTTATAATGCTCGAACAAAAGGTCATTGTTGCCTTCGCCTCGGCAGCCGGCATCAAGGATGGACAAGAATCATATGGCAAGGATGGAGAAACTACAAGGCACATCAAAAGGACGAGCATAATCTTAGCAGGTAAGCCAGATACGATATATCTGAGAAATCTGGTAGAGAAGATATATCTCATATATTTCAAATCATAAATATAGTGCTTGTCTATTAATCAAGATGTAATAAGCTCAGGCTATACAAATGCAGGTGTGCTTGCCTTAGCTTTTACCACTGCAGCCGCAGGAGTTGTGGTAGCCCTTCTTTGCCTGCTGAAATGGTCTGGGAAAAGAGGGGTTCTCATGCATCGAAAGAACCACTTCCAGAGGTCATCATCCTCGCAAGAAGCCGGCCTGGCTCGACTATTCAGCCTAAATGAGCTTCATCAGGCCACCAACAGATTTGCAGAGAGGCAAAAGCTAGTAGAATTCAGCACTGGTTCTGTTTACTCGGGCACTCTCGACAGTGGTGTGTCCATCGCAGTCCAACAGATAAACTGCAAAAAAGACATCGGAGACATCGTGCGGGTTCTATCCCAAGTCGAGATCCTCTCCACAATGCTGCACCGGCACATGGCTCAAATCCTAGGGTGTTGCATCGACTCTGACCACGGCCCTATGGTTGTCTATGAGTTCCCCAAGAATGGCACCCTAGAAGAATACCTGCACCAGAAGACACAGAGTCAGTCTTGACTGGTGCAGAAGGATAAGGATTGCAGCTCAAACGGCTAGCCTCCTCGCCTTCTTGCACCACGAGGTCTCTCCTCCCATATTCCACCATGACTTGAGGTCCGGATGCATTTTCCTCGACAAAAGCTACTCCATAAAACTAGCTTGTTTCGTGCTGCTAAACTCAAAAAATGTGCGCGCCAACACCAGCCCTAGCTACTATAGCACTGATGTTTATGATTTCGGGATTCTGCTATTAGAAATAATCTCAGGTTCAAAGTACATGAGCATGGATCCGACCATGCTCGAGAAGTTAAGAGGAGGACAGGTGCAGGAGATCGTGGATCCGCTGCTTTACTACAGCAAGCAGCCGCATTACATAAGGCAACAGATAGATATTGCAGCAGATATTGCCAGAAGGTGTATGTTTGGAAGTTGCAGGGAGATTGGGATGACGGATGTGGCACGGGAGCTGGTAAGTATTAGTAAGGAGGGCGTCGATGAAGTGAGCAGGAAAGGGAGTGGATCAGAAGAGATTCTCTCGGATTCCGGCCTTCTTCAGATGATTTCTATGTCACCTGATTCTATCTATGTCCATTGAAGGCGCTTTAAGATATCGAAAGCCATGTACTGGTAGGAAAAATAGTCCAGTAGTTACCCAAAATTTTCTCTTTGGTCAGTACGGGTAACATTTTCTAAGGTGTGTATTATAGATCACGTAAAGGTCAGTAGGAGTATCAGAACTTTTTTGAATCTATTTGCTAAGATAACTTCAGAAGCATCATTTCGACTTACTATTCATTAACCAGACAAAGACCTTATATTCGAAAATAAGAAATTGCATATGCTATAGATGGAAATCTTGGAAGAACAGGAAATATCACAATATCATAAGAACCACAATAACACATCCCATAATGGATCTAATCATGAATAGGACGATTCTTTACCCAAATAAACAAATCACATGCAGCAAACAGGAAAGCTAGCAAAACACAGTGATACTGAGAACATGAAATTTACCCAAAATAGAATAAATCATCAGATTTTCTAAGACAAATCAGTCCCAAGAGTTTGAGGGCATGCAAGTGCAATCCCCTGCTTGCCTTTTGTCCACTATTTTTTCTCAATCATAGCCACGACTAACTTCCCTGTTTAGCAAATTTGACCCTCGAAAATTTTCCCTCACTTCTCTCTTTCCATCTTCCCTTCCCTTTAAATTAAGCGTGCCATCTTTCCCATCCCTCATTTTACATTTCAGCTTCTATTTCATACAGCCTATTCATTTTAGGTATATGTCATCGCATATACAGTGCCATAGAACGTAGTTTCCCATGGCGTGTTGCCATTCTGCTTTTATATTATGAGGCTAGGAATTTTCTATTTGCAATTATGCAGTCGAATGAAACTAATAGTAACATGCATTTGTCATATCAGTTTCAGATATGAGCGAAGAAGCCAGTGGTGAAGAAGTTAGGACGCCAAATCGTCCTGTTAAGCTAAACGAAAGGATTCTTTCATCCTTGTCAAAGAGATCAGTCGCAGCACATCCTTGGCACGATCTTGACGTAGGTAGATGAACAGAAACACTATAAGCCATGTTTCTCATGATTATGATCAGTGAAGTTACCTGTTCTCTAATCATGGTTGCAGGACCCGATGCTCCTCATATTGTCAACTGTGTAAGCCTTTTCTGAGCCCTTTTGTCGAGACATTGCCAGAACACAAAGGAAATCAGAACGTTTGGCTAGAGATTAAATTTGAGCCCTGAGGTGTTAAGCATTCCGTTTTTTGTTCGCTGCAGGTAATTGAGATCACAAAAGGAAGCAAGGTTAAGTATGAGCTTGATAAGAAAACAGGGTTAATAAAGGTAATGCAAGATCTCAAGCCCCAGATAAAGATTTCTTAAATTAAACAATATTCAAAGCAACACAGTCATACAGCAGCATCTTCTGTAACAGTTCCTATTTTTCAATTTAGGTTGATCGTATCCTTTATTCATCAGTCGTCTACCCTCATAACTACGGTTTCATCCCCCGCACATTATGTGACGACAATGATCCCTTGGATGTGTTGGTCCTCATGCAGGTATGTTGTCAGTAAAATAAACTTAAAAAAGTCAGCTTGCCAAATTCGTACCATCTGAGGTCTGTGACCCTCCCATGAACTCAGCAAAATTTGAATCCTAAAACTCATTTGAAAATTTTGTAGGAGCCTGTCGTTCCAGGTTGTTTCCTGAGAGTAAGGCCTATCGGGTTAATGCCCATGATTGATCAGGTAACTCCAAAACCTCCTGATAATCACCTTTGTAACACTTATGGATGAACTCAACCATTATGGTTCTTCACTCTAAAAACTCAGGGAGAGTCGGACGATAAGATAATAGCAGTATGTGCTGACGACCCCGAGTATAGGCACTATAAGGACTTCAAGGAGCTCCCGCCTCACAGACTTGCTGAGATCCGCCGCTTCTTTGAAGACTGTATGCTGCACAAATGAGTACCGGCTTATTTTCACGATTATCTATTGGCCATTTTTTCCTGCTTGTGTGCTGATCATCTTAGAATATTGACAGACAAGAAGAACGAGAACAAGGAAGTTGCTGTTAATGACTTTTTACCGGCTAGTAACGCCACCGAAGCCATTGAGCATTCGATGTGAGGGATAAATTCTAGGTTTTGCTTAAATTTTGGACTTCAGGTTTGCCTTTTCCTCTTTTACAGGTTTGAGATCGATTCTGTGCAGGGACCTCTATTCAGAGTACATCATGCAAACAGTCAGGGGATAGATTTACGAGCGCCCTCCAGCTACTATGAGTTTTGCTTCATGAAAGAGCTTTGATCTAATGAGAATGACTGGATTATACAGAACATCAGGAGATGTACTTAATATTTTGTCCTCGATTGAACTCTAATAGTGCCAATAATGTTTGTAAAAGAAACATATGATAAAAAATTCCTGCTTTCTTTTCATTTCGTTGTCACCAGCCTATACCGTTTCATGCAATGCCCGGCAAAGAAAATAAAAACAGCGAGAACACATAGCAATCATAACAAGTTACGGGATGAAATTAATGAAGAAGGGAGGCCTACTAGCTTATGCTGAAGTCTGCAGTGAGGAGCCATTTCAGTGCATAAAGCGACATTCCTGGTACCATATCCAAGAGTTCCTGGCAACATCTACTCCACAACTTGTTGCATTGACACCAGTACCTACAAAATGAAAGGAACATGGTACCATGTATCACTTTGCAGAAGCATACCTTCATACTACAATCATGACTAAAAGAACAAATGCTTTGGTCATATTATGGTGAGCTGGCATGATTGATCATCCTGCCCAACAACATAACGCAATACGAGTTTCATTTGTTTCACGCCCGTGATCACAATCATAGTTGTGAAACAAAAAAATGACAGTTGCAGATGAAACCAGGTGTACTAAGGCTAAGACAACATTATTTTATAAAAAAAAAAATTGAGGCATGAGCGTACCATTGTGAGGATAGCAGGCTTTCTCCCGTCTCTGATTTCTCAGACTCCCTGCTCTTCCCTGCGACATCCTGCATCTCATTTTTCAAATTTGATGTTGCATATCATGGACCATGACCAAGCATGTATATTGTGGAATCTGTTCTGCAGATATTCTGCATCGTATTTGTCACAGTCCCTGTTCTCCCATCCAGAGTTGTTCCGCAATGTTGTGTTCTTTGTCCAACACAATCGCGTAACGACTGTTGCTGATTTTAGGACATGTTTTGCTACTTCTCTAATGGAAACCATCATTCCTTTCAGATGATCATGGCACTTTTTTAGATTTTTCTGCATCAGTGTCCCTTCAGGAAGAAAAAATGATTGCCAAATCTCACATTATCATGATAAAAGGATTCATAACCCATATTGTTCACAATGATCGCTCATGTTCGATGGAGGTCGAAACCAACCTGTAAACAATTATCCAGTACTCATAGCCATAGACAATACACAAGAAATTGCAGTAAAACAGAACAGCAAACCCATCTTATCTCGAATCCAAACAACATGGACACAAACATAAAACTTTGATCATAAATCGCCGTGATCATTGATATTAAGCAAGCACAAGGAACCTCATATTGGATACAATCCCATTACACAAACATCATTTCGAGAACCGAAATCACAATACCGGAATCCATCCCTAGAAACTCCCAATTCCACATTTCAATCCAAAATCATATGCTTAGATTTCTACCATTCTACACAATCACAACACACATAAATCCGACCACATCGATCAATGCGAACCGCAACCCTTCGAACACGACCCTCCATCCTCCCCCTCATCATCGCTATCATCCTCATCGAAGGGCTTCTCCTTGTGAAAAATACAACATTTCTTGGAACTCTTCTTTCCCAGGAACTCGTTGTCGACGGTCCCCTCCTTCCACGTAACCTTCTTCTTTCTCCGATTCAGGCGCAGGGTTAGGGTTTCTTGAGCACCGGATTGTGGTTGATTCGATGATGACGATGAGGTGTCGTTTAGGGTTATTGTTTGCGTGATCGTTGTTGTTCGAGTCGCGCTCATCTTGCTAGGGTTTGGGGTCCGAGACGATGGGATTGGTTCGCGGCGGCGGATGAGAGGGAGGATTTGGCAACGAGGGGATTGTGTTAGGTTGATTTTGTGATGGCAAATGTTGCGTGTGACGAGAATAGAGATGATGGCTAATGTTAGTGCGACACAAAGGCATATGTACATTACGGAATATTGGAACATCTGGGAGCATAATGACATTAAATAAATCTTAAAAGTAGAGTGATCCATTTTTTGTTATAAGATAAGTGTGGATTGAGACATTAAATTTCATTCATAACATATGGTAAGAAGTTTTGCTACATATAACTAATAATGCAGGTATCATTTTTAAAACCAAACTTGAGATTAACAAGATTTTTTTGACAATCTTGTTATCCTAAATGGATCAAATTAGAGAGCAGCATATGTTCGTCCGTTTTGGGGTTTTGTCTAGCGGTAAACTTTGTGAGAGAATAACATGTAGTCAGCTACGTTCATACTTTACATATCAATAGGGCAACGCCAAAAAAAAATGGTCTGCTGGATTATGCATCTGGCTTTATAGAAATTCAGTGACTTAGCAACCTTATACTATAATGGAGTTGTATTTTACAAATCGGAAAGAAATGGGTCATCTTTGACAACATCGTCCTTAAGTAAATCCGAGAGCAAGGATGGCCAGTTTGGGTTATAGTCTCGTCCTCCAAGTTAAGGGATACATATAGACCAATGATCCTCCTAAAGCTGGTTGCGGAAGAACTTTGCATTCTTGAGTTCCTTCACGATGTCAGCCACGGAGCCAATGGCAGCCGCTAGGGTGACGAGAAGGCAACAGAAGCTCAAGGCGTGCAAGAACATCCAAGTACGACTTCCTTTCTTTATCTTCGCCTGTTTCATATACATGCTCACGGGGAAATGGACCGTGAGGGGCCAAAAGGACATGGCACCGAGGAAGCCTAGGATGGCGTTGAAGAAGGGTATGCTCATCGCTATTATGGTGGTGAAGATAACTAGGATCATCCGCCATAGACTCTTGCAAAGCGTGCAGCGAATGGTGGAGTTGGTGAATGGAAACTTCATGGAGTATGCTTTGTTGAAGAATGGAGTTGTCGAGTACCGTGACATGAGCCATTTCTCTGAGCCCGCGTAGATAGGCTGAGCAAACACCTGAAAAGTTCAAAAAGCAAGTGCAAACTATATCAGCTGATAATCAAATTCTGGAATGCAATGCAAACTGAGAATATTGCTAGGCCACTGCAAAACTATGTTTTATGGGTTTTTCAAGTTAGTTTCTGATTTCGGCATTTCCATGTTTTGATTAGGTCAGTAATCTCCATATAGAAAGACCAAGCAGCGTCATCTACGTTCCTGTCGGTGGCAAGGACATAAATCGAAGACAAGAGATGAAAGAAATCAACGTAGAACCTGATAAGCAGTAACCAAATGCACAATTATGGCTATGTTGGCGATATCGACGATCCAAAATGGGCCAAAAGATACAGTAAGAATATTCCCAGGAACACCATTTCCAAAGGCAGCGTAACCCATGCATCCTAAGAAGATATAGAAAAAGGCTGTCGTCGTGATCGCACTTATCGTCACCCTCTTCATCGTTTTGCTTTCTGATGGCGGTGTTTTCAGCGTGTCCTTCACACAAACCACAAGATGAACAATAAAAACTTCCAGCGCTATCCAAGTGGTCGGCCATTAGTCTGTTGCATATAAGAAAGGATTGAACACGCACCTCAATCTCTAAGAGCACCATCGAGTAACTGTATGCAAAGGCGATATTCCCAAGGGCTTGGAAGACTTGCCAGACCCTTACAGGCGAAGACAGATCACCACCTGCCATCCCCAACTTTAAGCTTCCTTTGTAACGAGGGTCGGATGCAAACTTAGCAATTGACAGGCCCAATGCAATGAAGGCATAGCCGAAGGATGTGATTGCCGCTATTACTGAAAGAAGTGCCGCCTTCTCTAGGTTTGGAAATTGTGACAGAATCAGCTGCATTATGCCATATAGAATCATATACCAATTTCCTGAACCGGTGCACGTCGCATCCTTTCCCTTGACATGGTGACATATTGATTTTTTTGTAGTCCTGTTTGGGAGTGGAATACCTGATTAGTATAACAGCACATATATGTAGCTAATATATAAGCAGTGGAATCGTTATTTGACTGCCTGTGGTAAATGTGTGCATAAACTAGGCATGCTCGATGAACTCACGCTATGCTTATTGCAGCGGTGACAGTGTAACCAATCATGGTTCCCCATAAAATAGAGTATTGAACAACAGAGCAGAGACGGACCTTTCTCCCTTCTGCAAAAGGAAACAACGAAGCGGATCTTCATTTGAATAGCTATATCCTAAAAAGATTCAACAGGGGACGTGTGGTACAGTAAAAAATCATACCTAATATTGTCTTCACGGCATCAATATAATTGTTGTTTCTAATTCCGCTATCAGCCACTCTGTAACAGTCCATTAGAAGAATGGCCGTGTAAAAGGTGATGATTGCGAATACGACAAGAGTCACGGGTCCAAGGATCCAACCAAGCTGCGCCACGCTCCATGGAATTGCCAGGATCCCGGAACCAACTATTGCTGTGAATGCGTGAGCAAACGCGCTCCAAAAAGTCCCTGAACGAAAGAAAAGAGCAACAATGTAACGGTTTAATCCGTTCAACTAAGTGCGGCAAGTTAAGATTATTTGGTGAGAAATTCATTTCATTCCATTTCGTTCTGTCCGGTGAGTAACTCTACCATGAGTAAGCGCTCGCCACCGTGCCATCAATCCACCTCTCGGACCCAGAGTTTACACTAAATAAGCATAAAAATAATTTTCCAAAGTTCACAACAAATTAGATTTCTTACAATTCGCTGTTTGAAAGTAAGTAGTAACTTCAAACACATTTTTCAATCAATTTAATAGACTGCTCATATTATAAGAGCATCCCATCATAGAAATTAAAAATCAGTGAAAGAAATCTACATATATTGTTCAAGTTCATCATCAAATTCTCACTTTGCTAATTTCTCACGTCTGATCATTACATGTACATATTTTTCTAATTTCTATCAACCAATATTGCTTATCTTTCTTTTTTTAAAAAAAAATTTACAATCTATTTTCCAATTCAAATCGCCCATCCACTTGGAGAACAAATAGCTCAAATCAACAAACCACAAAACAATAATCCCAAACAAAACCGTGATCAACCGAACAACGATCGGAGTTAGATTTTATCTTATCGTTACCAGTCCTGACGCGCCCATCATCAACTTGCACTTCCACAGCCGCGTCCTCCATCATTGATTCAGCGTACTCAACGAAAGCACCAGAAAAAACGAGAGTCGTTTAGTTCGACGAAGAATTGTATATCGACAGAAAGGCAGGCGGTTGATGGATCAGTGTTGTTGCATGTGTAAATTTAAGCAACAGATTACGTGAAAGGCAAAACGGTGGAGAAAAAGTGATGTACAAATGGAAAGAATGAATGCAGCAAATAAGGATGCTGATGATACCGAGTCAGGCTAGCTGCTGGAGAGCATGGAACACATGCAACCCTTGCCCTGCAGCACCAGACAAATATGCCCAACTTTGGTCTGGTTGGTCTAAATTGAGGTTGAAAGATAATTAATCTATTTTTTGATGTGATGGATTTCCGGATGGATCTTGATCGTTTTAAATTAATGAAAATTTTAAAACATTTAATGGTGATGGCAGAATTCAATTTCATAAATGATCATCTTTGTGGCAATCAATGTAACAGTGTTTAGTGTAACAATGAGAATACTAGTTTCATTGCACATGATGGGACGATTAATTTGGGTTTCTCCGGAATTGACCCTGCGTTTTGCAGAGTGAATTCGAATTAATACTCGCTGATGATCCGCCGCTTGTCTAATCTTGGAGGGAAATCTATTTATTTCCCTGATTTGGACCGTCGCATACGGGCATTTGGGATTAGTTGTCTGATGAATGCATCGCATAGAAAGTTAGAAACAGACCCGACTCATGAGAAGATGATGATCCACAAAGGCACAGACTTACTCAGGGTAAGGTTGCTCCGGGTTCTTATTGGGCCTGATTTTATCCCGGCCCGAGCCATCTGCAACCTAATGAAATTTTTATTTTTAACTCTTTTTTTTAGTTGTGATATGGCGGCCACGATTATTAGTTGTGATATGGCGGCCGTTGCTGTGTTGTTTCAGGAAATTGGAGTATTGTCCAGAAGTGTTTGTATTTTTATTGAAGATCTGGGTTGCTGTCATGATCTATTGTTTCTAATCATCTGTCGAGGGTAAAATATCGAACAATATCACGGTTATATTAGTTTCATCATCGCTTCCTTCGATTCAAAGTTCTCTTTAGGGTAGGCTTGATAAATAGTGGCATTCATTCTGTACTCCTTTTTCAATAGTTGTTTTCCACTAAGCAACCATGAACCACTCGGTTGATATAGTGATCAACTGACCACAAAATACATGATACGTTTGTTTGAGCAACAGGACTGTAGCTCGACAAGCGAGTTACATATACTTAAACTCACGATTCCCAGCTTCCTTTATTATTATGCCGTGCGGATATTAGTCTCCTCCAAGTTTTTCTTTCTTCATCAAACTTAACGTTTCCTGCACCAAACATAAAGTAAACGATGTTATAGAGATTTGATTTCTTAATAAGGAAAGTAAAAGGGCTAAGAGGACTTCTAAAGAGAGTTCAATTTACAGTGTCTAAATATATTTCCGGAGCTACGATCATGATTCATGAAACCAGCCACGGCCTTTTTATTTTTTCAACTAGGCGAAATGCTTTCTTTTTCATTTTTTGGGCTAATCCTTTTAAGTTTCTGATCCCTTTACGGATTTCACATCTTACACTATAGTTGTGTGCTTGTGTTTTTGGTAAATGTTTTTATTACCTTGCTACGTGATGATTATATATAAATGTTAACTACAAAATAGAAATGGAGATTACCCAGTAGTACAATTGACACCGAAACCAAGATCAAACGGCAATTTATCGCCGCAGGCTGCGACACATGCAGTCGCTTTATCGATATTGATTCCCGGAATCATGTGTCCAATAGCTTTTAGGCATTCGCAAGATGTGATTTCTGCAGCCTTATCATTGTATGAGCCTATAAGGCCTTTAATCGCTTTACAACATAGTTCGCTTGGAGATGCATTTGACGCCGCCTTGCCCGTGATATAAGGCAGGCAAGCTTTCCCTGCCGCTTCTTCCTTGGTACAGGTGGATGCGATTATTGGCAATATCAAGGCCAACATGAAAGTGCTAATCAAAAGCATGCTTGTAACAAGCTGCTGCTTGGGGTTGCTAGCCATGATGAAACAATGCTATATTTTCTTTACGTACAAGAGATAGTTGTGTGATATGATGATGCCTTTGCATGAAGCCATGTATTTTATAGGGAGTGATTAAGAGGCCATATATGGAACTTGACAGTGTGAAATACACTGTCTGGACCAACCATATGAGATACGAACTAGGTAGTTGATACTAGGAACTCATTAGTCCGTACCTAAATTATATTCTTCTTATTGGCTAGAGTTTTCGCATTTTATACTTAATCAAAATAGTGATCCGTGTACTGTACGAGATTAATAAATATAATGGAGTTAAAATAATGTTCATATTAAAAAAAACTTATATGTATATGTATATGGGTTATTGTATATTGAACTTGTTAGTTTGTTTCTTTATTTTTTTTTTCGATAAATTGATTTAAGTATTATGATCTACATTAGTTTTTATATTATTTTTCAATCTCAATTATTAAATTGAATTAAAAGATAGAGATAGAAAAAATATAATGTAAAACTCAACTTATAAAATAAGATAAAAAAAACTCCCCCGTGTGTAATATTAATGAATGAGAACAAAAAAATAATTATCTTGTTGTGGCATAAATATAATGTGTATTAATGATGATTTCATATAGGAGTATAAATTTTTAACGATTCTTTATATTTGTATGTGAAATATTTTGCTTATATGATTATTATATTTTTTCGTTTGATCCAAATATTTTATATTAGATTTGAGATATTGAAATTTATATGTAATTGTGGTGATGATGGGATGAGAATATAATATGGATGATTAAAGAAGGAATCGAGATGCATAAAGATAATAGAAATATAGAGTACTAGACTTATCTATATAGGTTACTCTATATTAAACGTGATACTTTTTTCATTTTATATTGTTGATAAATTAATTCAAGTATTATGATTTACATACATTGCTTAATTAGTATTCAATCTCAAATATTAGATTAAATATAAAGATAAAGACTAAAAAAACTAGCATAAAACTCGACTTATGAAATAAAATAGAGTACTCGCAAGTGTACATTAATATTTAAGAATCAATAAAATCTTATCTTGGGAGATAAGATTTTGTATAATTCTATAATCAAGTTTTTTTTATTTATAAATTCTATCATAGTGAAAAAATTTATTTTTTTTATTATACTAAATGATGATAATTATATATATATATATAATTATTAGTATTTTTTATATTATTTTTTTGTGAAATATTTTGTACATATGCTTATTTTATATATTTTTATTTGATCCAAGTTTTTTATGTTAAATTTGAGGTACTAAAGTTTATATTTGGTTTAGATAAATTAAAGACCTAATAATTTATTAATAACAAAATTAGAATCATGGTTATTAGATTTAGACATGATTTTTTTTAACTAAGTATTTATTATACAAAATCATGATGATTAGATTTTGATATATTATAGATTTAATAAAATTCCGGTTACGATGGTTGATGGGAGAAAGGAATAGGAATGTTTTAATTTTGATTGATTAAGATATATGTTATATTAAATTTTATTTGATTGATTTTAATATTTTTAACTGAGATTTTTTAATATGATAATAATGTTTTATTATATCGTTTTCTACCTAAAAACAATCAAATAATACAATATATATTAAATTCGATTAGATTTGGGGAGTGTACGAGAGTTGTTACCCGTGAACCAGTGCATCAAATGGATGAACAATAAACCAATAAGAAAAAAAATAAAAAATAAAAACTCAAGGCATTTTGTTTAGCTTGAGTGAACCTAGCTACAATTATGAAAAAGCTAAACTAGATTGAAGACGTCAGTTGAAAAATAGCACATAATCTTTTTAAATTTTTCTCATTTTGTTCATAATTCTCTTAATTTTAAAAATAGATATATGTCCTTTTTTGAGGTGAGTTTTTGTCAAAAAAAATATATTTTTTCATAAGAGTCATGTAAAAAATCAAGATTTTTTAAAAATTTAAGAGATTAAGTGATTATTTCTATAATTACAGGAATAAAATACAATAGAATGATAATTGAATGGATTAAATGTTATTTTTTCTAATTAGAATCACATGGTATATACTACATGAGGACATTGAATAAATATATAGTTAAACAGGTTTAAGAAATATGATATTATCATTATGCGTTGTTAAGGATATATGGATGTTGAAGATTAAACGATTAGAAAATTTCAAAAAAAATAATTTTTAAAAAAATCTCAATTATTGGTATGTCCTAACAACATACAACTTGTATGTTTCTAACAAAAAAACTCTTTTTTTCTAGTTAAATTAGACATTTTTTATTGAGTCAAACATCTTATCATCCGTTTAATTTTTGATAGAATTGATTTCTTAACATTATTTATTTGCACACAACACGAATTAAACGTCATACCACAAATACAAACACAATAATTGAGAGCTACAATATTCAAATTTATCTCATATCATGATCTGTTCTTATATCATATCGAGAAACTAGTTATATCAAACTTATAAACTCATGATAAAAAAATCTTATATATTATTTGTATCTCGGTCAAACAATACAACCCATAAAATGCTCATTAAGTTTAGTCAACTAGTTGTCCCATGATAAAAAAATCTTGAAGGCTGCGGGTGAAAGATTTCATGACAGATAGCGTGGGGACTATAGTAGAAAAAAACAACGAAAAACAGAAAGCCGAAATCAATACTATGCCCCCGAACACATAGATATTTGCCACAGTTTATCAAACGAGTATATACATGTCTTCCCTTGGTCCTATATTAAACAAGAACTTGACAATTCTTATTTTCGCTGAATCAAATTGTACAAGAAGAGGATACCTTTGGCATATTGGACAAGAAGAACATATAAAAGTTAAACTATCATTAACATGACTATATAAATTATTAAACATATTGTTTTATTATTCAGCTATAAAAAGACAAACTTCGTCTTGATAGATGATCAATGCAATTGGCCTTCTGTTACAACATTCATAGAAGGAAGTATGGCATGATTCAACTTCAATGTATACTTTATGGGGGCATGCACCGAACTCTGATGGTGTCATATGAAATAAAAGTTTATGCGGAGGCGTTCTCTTAAGGAACCGGGCCTGATTCACGGAAAAAAAAAAAAAAAACTCACTGTATCTACATCTGTAATTGTCCGAATGATACACGGGCCTCATGGGAGCGAAGCGCTTGAAGTAATCATCAACCTCAAAACCTAATAAAATGAGTGTGACATTTAGACAAATTTTACAAACTTAGAGCAAAATAAAATGAGAGCGGCCACAGGTGGTCGATTTCTTGACTTATATCTCTTCCCTCTCTTTCCACCGCGCACCTTGATACCTTGATTGAAGATTTAGATAACCATAAAACACCGATAGTAAATAAATCTTGTGATTGAGAATAAACTTGGAGGATGATGGTCTTCCATTTAAAGTTATTCTTGGTCGATAATACATGACTTGATCGGTTTCCTACATCATGACAAAGTAAAGCACAGAATATATATATCATAGTTATCAGAACCGGACTGATCATCGACTCAGCTGAGATTTCGATCAATGAGTCACTGGTTCAACCTATTAAACCCTTAGTTCAATTTTTTATATTACTTTTATTTGTTGTAATAATATTATATTATTTTTTATCAAAGTATATATTTATAAGTATCATAGAAGTAAAAAGTATAACTTAAATAACTTGTATGTATATTTTTTTAGGGTTTTTTAAAATATCTTTTTTAATAAAAAAAAATTCGATTGAAATTTTTGTCCAAATTTGACCGAGTCAAACTGGGTCAATTCGGGTCGATTACATGTTTAGTTTTTTTCATCAAACCAACCCGACTGAACCAGTGGATCACGATTTAACCGGTTCAATTGATCGGGTGGTTCCAGGTTTAATAACTATGATTTGTATGTGAGAATAGACCAATACCCATCAACTTAGTTGTGTTTTCAAATTGAAGATGGATCTGATTTATACATAATGCTTACTAGCAACTGCTAATGTAAACATGAATCGTGCTTTACACACGTCATGAGCAAGCTTTTTATAAGGCGTTTCAGGAACTCCGATGACTCCTACGAGACCTTTAATGGAAAGTTCTTCCGCAACCATCTTTATGAACAGTGAAATCGTTAATCGACAGTCTCCTACTGACTTACAGACATCGGCTACACGAGCAGATTTTAATTGGGCTGACCAATCAGTTCACCAATTTCTTTCATGGGCCGGCCCAAAACAGTCTTTTTCGGTGTTCTTCTCGCCGTCTCTCTCGTTCCCGATGAGTCTTGTGTTTCCCCCTTCGAATTCAATCTAGGGTTTTTCCGATCACCATTCTAGTTCTCTTAGTCCCAATTGAGTCGATGGATGTGTAATGCCGGAATCCGAAATCAGTAATCTTTGTAAATTTGGACGGGAACTTAACCTGTTTGGCACATCATGTTGTGCGTTTGGAGTTGAACGAGATCAGCCTAGCTTGAAATGAACGCAAAATGCCTGCCTGGTAAGTGGCTCACAAGAAATCTTACTCTGAATTTGTATTCTGTTTATGTAATAAGGTCATGTATTTGTATAACTATCTGATCTCAGATGTTTCTCAAAGTAGTAGTGGTATTTCTTGTCCATGAAAATGACATACATCAAATAAGGGTTACAAGTAAAAGCACATCAAACTGCTTCTTGATGCGATAACACAGGTCAGCCGACTTGTGGTGTTTTATTCATGATGATGTTTGACCTTGGTGATTGACTTTGTATAGTTAGCACTTGACATTGGGGTCAAGCGGCAATGGGAAGTTTTTCATTCCACAGTCGCCTGGGACAGCCTTCACTCTCTTGTAATCGATTCCGGGCATTTTGGATGCTATGGTTTTGAGGCACTCGCAAGCCTGTTTCTTGTTTGCTGCGGTGTTAAGCACAGATGCAAGGCCTTTCATAGCAGAGCAACAAGAAGACGTGACTGATGGAGCTTTGTCCATCACGTATGGCATGCATTCACCGGATGCCATATCCACCTGGCTGCAGACGGTAGCCTCAGTGGTGAACAAGGCGATGCTCGCCACCAAGGATATGCTAATAAGTACACTGGCAAACTTGACAGAGGAGCCAGCCATGATGCTAAGGTTAGTGCGACAAATTTGATTAGCAAAGGGCAGTATGTTTATGATAATGCAGAGGATATGTTGCTCTTGGATGTATAAGGGGTTATTTATAGGGAGAGGAACTGAGGTGGAGCAACCTGCAGGCATCAGAATATGCTTGCACAAATTCTTTTAAACAATGACTCGAACAACGTGTCGTTCTTGAATTATATGTCGACTTATTATATAGACTGGTGACTAGCTATACCTTGTTTTCAATGGCTATCCGATTTTACCTTTAAATTTGTGGTTGAAATTCTGTTACCGATGAGATTATTATCGGTTTGTTGAAAGTTTTTGGCCTGGTCTATCTCTCATTCTGGGGTGCTGTCTATGGTAATAACAAATTTTATTCTGACCTATGCTGAGTTTACATTTATGATTTCTTTGGATGTGGTTTATTTTCTAGGTTATACAAAGGAAAGCACTCTGGTAGACATTCCTAAACACTCTGGTAGGAACTTCACAATTTTTTTTATTTTTTGGAGGAATTCCTTTTTAGATAAAGATCATCTTTTCTCCTAATCACTTTGTGGAAAAAGAATTCTGGACCTGATTCTTGATTGTTTTGAATTTGTGTGGTCCGCTTAGGTTGTAATGTTGTAGATTTGCTTGCCCTGAAATTTGGGGAAGGAGATCCTGTCCGAAAGGAAATGTAGATGGTTATAATCTTGAACACTCCCAGATTGCCTTCCTATTTCTCAACTAGGAAGCTAGCAATAGATCTTCATAAGCTATGCGGGGGTGACAGCTGACCTCTACTACTTTAGAAACTGGCACTTTAACCTTCCTATGCTTTACAAAGTCACATTTTTGGGCACAATGTACGGTCGAATCTCTGCACTTAATCTCCTTGAAAAGTCCTGATTAGGTTGTAGTAAATTATAACCAATTTAGCATATGTCTGAGTGTACTAGATGGACAGTGAAAGAAAAAGTAGAGTTAAATATTTATGCGGATAGTTCTTAACCCCATTAGTCAGGCTGTTTGGATTGAGATATGAGTCTAATTTCTACTTATTTTCTATTTAGAATCGTGTTATGTGTTGTTTGGGCACAATATACATGGTGGAATATCTCATCCCTCTGGCTAGAATCCATGTCCATGCTCCCACGTGGTGGAAGTTTAGCGTATAACATGTGGACTTGGGCATACAGAAGAGGCAAAATGCTAAATTGTGGGTCTTGAACTCCCTCGTTGGGCGCTCCTCGGATCCTAACTCGTATGCCACAGCCCAAACACTTCGAAGAATTTTGTGCTATGTTCCCTTCTAACAAAAAGCATAGATTACAAAAAGCTCCTTATTTTTTGCTGTTGATGCCCAATTATTCGATAACATTTGGATGTTGAGGAAACTGCTAATAAGGATGTCATTTCTTTGTAGTCCAAACTATTCTGTGTTTGATTACATTATACTGAATCAGGTTTTTTTTCATATTGCAGTGTGGTTAGCTGCTAGTACATTTTGCCTCCGGGTATCTGCTGAGGTCGGCAGGTATTGCATCTGATAGCGAGACTTTAAAGCGTGCTTTTTATGGAGAGAGGGTCGCTGGTACCTTAGGCATCGAGTATGATTTATGGTGTGCCTCTTTGGGGCAGCATTTTTCACTAAATGATACATTGGCATAATTTTTTCCATGTAGAAAATGAATAAATTGCTACCAAGTCATGTGTTCTTTGGATTGATAACCATGCAGCTTAAGTTTTTACCTTATCTTCGTATGATATTGGGATATGAGCCTTTTTTGTGCAAGCATACTTGGTCTGAAATGTTAAGTCACGTAATGGGCTCTCCTGTGCTGCCATTGGATAAAAGGCAAGATTTGATGTCATTTGGTTACCGCGTAGAGCGATAGATTATTTCCTTCGAGAGACAAATCCATGACTTCAGGAACAATTGCATGCATTTTCATGAACACAAACCATTGGATCTTTATGACAATTCACACATGACCAACCATTTGATCCATATGATAAATCCGGTTCAGGATTAATATTTATTCCTTTTATGCAGCTTGCTGCATATTTCATGTTTTGCATTGTAATAACCAGGAGGGAGGACATGTTTGAACAGTTTGCACTGATGTTGATGGCATGATTATGCTCTGCTTTGGTTTGATCAACTGCAAATTTTCATATGGTAGAAAATGCTTCTTGAAATAAGTGTTTTAACTATTGGCAACTGCATTAAAGACAGAAAATATCTGTTTTTTTTATGATGCTTGTGATGCATGCCTATCTAGGCTTATAATGTATTATTCTCTATTACATTTTACTCTTGTCCTATTCCAGCGAAAATAGCTTTGAATTATTTTCTCTCATCAGCAGCTGGATAATGGGAAATTATTGATTCCACATTTGTCTGGGACGGTCTTCACTTTATTGATATCAAGTCCGGGCATGTTGGATGAGATGGCCTTGATGCACTTGCAAGCCTGCTCCTTGTTAGCAGAGGTGTTAAGTTGCTCAGCCAGGCCTTTAACAGCAGAGCAACAGGCCGACGTGACAGATGATGCCTTGTCCATGACGTAGGGCATGCATTCACCTGACATCACTTCCACCTGGCTGCAGACAGATGCTTCAGCAGTGAATGATGCAATGGTCGCGATAAGGAGAATGCTAATAAGAAGGGCACGGATGAACTCGACGGATGAACCAGCCATGACTGGAAGGTTAGTCTCACTTGATTGATTTACTTAAGCGTGAAGGAGCTGTCTGCAGTGTGTTTGTTATAAGGTAAAGTATCTGTTCCTTCTTTCTCTTGAAGGAATGACGGGTTATTTATAGGGGAAGGATTGAGATGAAGCAAATGTCATGCCTGCTCAGCTGGGACCAAAATATGATAGCTTACACAAATTCTGTTAATGAAGAACTCTAACAACGTGCCGTTCTTGAATTATATGTGGACTATTGCATAGACTGCTATGGTTATTTTTCAATTGCTCTGTCATTTTGCGTTTAAATCGGCTATTGAAGAGTAGTTGCAAAATCCGATTACGCTATAAGGTTATGATCTACTTGATACGAGATTTGGTACTGCTATTCTCTGACTAAGATGATCTTTTTCGGTAATTGACAATTTTATTGTGGTGCTGTAATGTTCTGATAGTATTTCATTATATATTGATAATTGTTCTTCTAAAGGTTTATTTTCGTTCATAAACCCTTTCTTTCATTTCAAAAATAGTTAAGTTACTTTTTCGGACCGGAATAGAGAAGATAAATGGAAATCATAGAAATTTTAAAATTTTAATGGTAAAAAAAAAAAATTGGAAGTCATAGAAGATCTTATATGGAATGGAAGTGCAAGTCTGTACGCCTCATATTTGAGTCATCAATTTCGTTCGAAAAATATAAAAAGAGTTTGTGTTAAAAATGTATTTTCATAATTTTGATATAAAAAGATATATAGAATGAGTACATGAAAGCTGGTGGGTGATTGAAATAAAAACCGAGTCGAATAAAAAAAAATGACACTGTAACAATATAAAATAAGAATAAAAATAAAAAAATTATTGCAAATGATCTTATAAGGATATAAAATAAGGGAAGTATGACATAAGTCAACTTTCAACATATAACGAATCGAGCCTAAATCAGGAAAAAAACGTGATGATGTCATACAAAGTGATCGAGAGTAGATAAAACTTTTAATTGAAAGCACATTTTGAGAATGATGGTCTTCCATTTATTCTTGGTTGACAATACATAACTTGGTTTCCTACATCGATCATGACAAAGTAAAGAGCGGACTATACATACGTGAGAATAGACCAATATTAAGGATCTGGTTATTACTTATATGCTTACTACCAACTTCTAATGCTAAACAGGAGACGTGCTTTGCACACGTCAATAAGCTTTTTAAAACGCATTTCAGGAACTCCGATGACTCCTACAAGATCTTCAAGGCAGCTGCAAGATTGAGTTTTTGTGGCCATGCTACTGTATGACTGTATGAGACGGCAACTCTACGCAACAAGAGTCGGCTGGGATTGACGTGCTTGCTGTGAGAAACTCGCCGCGCTTAGAGACCACCCTGATAGCAATCACAATTTGACATGATTATTGGTGATATCATTGCGAGCATATATGATAATATTACAGTAGCATCATAACAATATGCTTGGAACTGCCATCCATGGTTAATACTATGCTGTATATATGCGCTGCGAATGTGTGCATAAGAGTTGTATGTATGTAGCTTGGAGATAAGTGGTGCGTGATACGATGATGCCTTCGATTTGTCACATGAAAACGTGCATATATAGGAAGCGCTTCGATGAAGGGCTGGAGTGCCCGAACTCGTATTTGGACCATGAGATCATTGGCGATATCACTAACATTGCTCAAGCACAGTCATGTCTATCGATATATTTACCTAACTCAACTTGTTTCACGTTTTGAGGCAGAGATTACATACAGGACTTTCTATCATCAATAGGGATAATGGGTATGACGCTTATGGTAGTGACGTTATTTCTTGGGGCGCATCCCACATAGTCTCCGATGAAATGAAAGTGCTACTCCAATGAAACATTGCAATAAAAGACATCAAAAACAACATTTACAAGTTTGTTTCCTGGCAAAACTACAATAGTTGATGCTCCTGATATTTCTTTGGGCGCCTCGTGGAAACTCTTTTCAGTATGCTTACTACACAAACACCATCTATGGAGTTAGCTTACAAAGTTAAGACTTCGAATCTGCATATCAAAGGATTCATCTTCCAAGGAAATTGCATGCATCCGCACTAAGGCATCAACCATCAAAGTGATCGTTGATACGCTCGCATAGCAAACAAACAGTGGTTTGGGAACATTTTAGAGAACGCACAACCTGCTTTTATTTTCAATTTTGCAACAGATGGAGCTGGACGGCAAAACTGATTGGCTTCTGCTAAGATTCCTATTTTTCTTCTCCCACATGGTTTTCGATTTAAAAATAACAGAACCACATGGGTCAATCCTCTTTACAATGACAAAGAATACCTCTTAAATGGTTGATCTCGACTCACTTAAAACCCATCGTCCACCAGCCTAACCGCCCCTAAGAAAAGAAACAAAACACTAACGATATACAATTTTACAGCCACAACTCATTACTCATCTAGCCAAGCAAACAATGAAATTGGAGGAACAACAGCATAATCACAGAGCACGAAGCAAGAATGTAAGCTAACTATAGCTGCAACGGCCCTGGGACCTTCCTGGACGATTTCGAGGTAGGTCGATTTCCATCTGGTAACTCTTGCTTAGGCTCCTCCTGTTGTTGAATGTCCTGCAATCCGATGAAGCATGAGAAATTTTCAATTGCTAGTACCAATAGCTTTCAGGAGAAAATACCAAAATGCACTCAACAGAAAAGAAGAAAAGAAAAATGAACACAATCACGTAGATGCAGGGTAGCAGGGGAAAATATTGCTCGCTTATTTGCGTTTGAACACCTAAGCAAACAATATTCCTGGCTCGCAAAAATTTTTGTTTGCCATCACTACATGAGCAGAGGACTAGTCTAATGCTCTGAGACATGGATATGACATAAAGGTGAAATCTTCCATATGAAACCCTCTACACAGCAAATTTTAGGCTTTAGCAACCTGTATCCACTCTTGGAAACAAATAACCCTCGACATTTGGCATTAAAATGGTATTGCATCATGCAACAACCACATAACAAAACTTGCGTTGAAATAGAGAAATCGAGAATGAAAGCCAAAAGAGTAATACAGGATAGACATGTAAAGCAAACCTTAGTTGACGTGGAATACTTTTGTTGCCGGGCTTGCAATTTGGCAAGTGTGCGATGCTTTTGTTGCATTTGCTCAAAGAGCTGCAGTCTTGAAGAAAAATCTATCCAACTCTGCATATCATCTGTACCTTGCTTAACGTGATCATTCATTATCAGCTCAATTGGGACAGATGATGAACTCCCTGGATTCAAGTGTACTGTACTAAACTGCACTTGCTCATCGCTCAAGGAATATGATGGAACTGTTTTTAATCGAGTTCTCAGTATCTTGAACGCTGAACTTTGCTTCAGATAGTTATAGTATTATCAACACCAAAGGGAAATATAACATCATTAGAGAATAACATAATTGAACTTGCAAGGAAAAAAATTCACACAAAATCAGTACTGTATCAATATATATCAGTCACAATATATTATACCGATTAATAGTTAGTTATACAATACAAAATGAGAATACAATGTATGTCCTGAAATCTTTGAATTTTATGGGCTCCATTACTAACAGCAATAGGTACTATGAATATATCATAGGATTTGGGTAGTGTTATATTGCATATATGAAGATTCAAGGCAGGTTTTTTTTTTTTTTTTTTTTTTTGTAAAAGCTAATATTTCACCTACATATATGTAAAAAAAATTCATAATTTTCCATCTTTCACCAATGAAACTATACATGTTTTTTTCCTCCCTACTATGAATTAAAAGATTTACAAGAACTATCTCTCAATAAATTTACAATAGCATTTTCCCAAACTACAACACACAAAAAGAATTAAAAGATTTACACAATCAAAATGAGTGTGTAAGATTTTCCAAATTGCATAGAACAAAAGGGCTAAATAGGACGATCCAAAAAGAAAAATGTTGCATAGATGAGTTATTTTGATAGTTTTGTATAAAAAAAATTGTTAAATAAGAAAATATTACAATTTGAATGACACGACCAAAAAAGAAAAGTGTTATAATTTGAATAGGACGGAGAGACTAATAATATGATTACAAGGAATCAGAACGATTGGTGGTAAAGAACTACTAAACTTTCAACCTTGAAGGACATAAATGAGTATATTGAGGCATTAATAATGGCGTAAAGAACATTTTCAAATTACAGAAAATAAAAATAAAAAGTTACCTGAGGAAGCAACATTAGAAGGCCATACAATGCTTTCAACAAGCATACGTGTCTTCGGGGTTCCAAGAGCTGCAAGAAAACAAGAACCACTTATCGAACTTGAAACATCAAAGAGAAGTAGAGGGCAAAATACAGAACAGTATTGACAAAGCTGTTCAGAAAGAAAAATATAAACTAGATAAACACCAGATCTTAGTATAACAAACGCCAATAATCTCTCTCTTGATCCACCACTTTTGTCATTTACTTTTATGCCGAAAACCGTGTCTAAGCCGCAATAAAATTACGAAGTATAAGCACCTGCAATCTCATATAAGCGAAGATTGGAGTCTCAAGCAACCGTATCAGTTTGTCAAGCTGGACCATGAATTTTACATTAATATCTTCCTCCACAAGGGATTGTATTATAGTGCTGGTATGCTGGTATGCCTGTTGAAATAAGACATTGTTGTAAACTACTAGTCATTCTATATCAGAGAAAGATAAAGTTTACAAAAACTCAAAGCAGGAAAATCAGGACCAGGAGAAGCCCAATACCTGAGCTAATAAACAAAGGCTTATTGTTGCCATGGAGGAATGAGACCATGAGACATATAACGAGAGAAACAAGGCCCTGCCAGCAGCATTAATCAATGATTGCTTAAGGAGTTCTCGAAGTTGAAACAATTCTGAGGAAGTTAATAGGATTAGATTCAACGCCTGCAAGATGAAGCCATCACCAATTAAAGAATATCCAGCTAAAGTTACAACTTACACAAAAACTAGTTCCTAGTAAATTGAAAAGATAAGAACCCTGGAATAATGATTATGAGCATAACTTGGAATTCAGATGCAGTATGAGCAAGATACTACGACAATGCTAGCATTGTGTTTGACAACCACTTATGCACAAGAGTGATTTCTTGACTTAGCTTTAACAGCATCCCCAGATTATGTTCTTTTAGGTAACAAATTTTCATAATTCAATGTCATTCATTAGTAATAAAGTTGCACTATCCTCATATTGTGGAAAGTTTGATTCGTTCTGACATGTCTGACACCAGCTCCATAGCCATTTAAGAGCCTCTCAGTTATACATGATAAGCTACGATGGAGGATATCACCTGAACCATTACAGCCGCAAAATCAAGGTCTAATTCTTTTTCAAGGATTGAGGACAGTTTCCTGTAAACAGTTTCCGCATCCAAAAGAACACACAGTCGGCGTATAATCAAAGCTCCACGCCTGGATTGAAGCAGGAAAGTAATGAAAATAAGCATTCTCCAGAAAGAAAATGAATCAAAAGAGTAATCAACGATATTTGAATCATAATGTCAAAACAATGAAAAAAACGGGGAAAATTGTTGCCTTGTAGAGTGCGTGATAGAATAACTAGCAAAAGGAATTACAACTCACTTTTCCAAGAGGGAATTATTACTCCTGAAGTTCTGCACCAAGCTTAAAACAAGCTGATGAAAGTGTTCATCATCTTTAGCAATGCAAGCATGAACCTCAAGCACCAAGAGTACCACCTAAAAGGATTGATAATAGCTACATCTTTAGCACCCATCATACAATATTACAACGTACATGTCTCACAGCGGAAGAACAGAAGAATGCACAACTTGAACAAAGAAATACATTGCCAAGCTGCACATACAGTGGACTCTTAACGTAAAGAATAGTTGCTCTACTGGTTCAGTTGCATGTTAGACTTTTTCCAATAGATAGTAACCAACATAATCTGAACTTCTCATATGAAAGTTGACAAAATTCTTAAAGTTGACATCTGAACATTTTCGCAAGCACATTATTCAGGCGGGTTTGAAACGGGCCAGTTTTTATAAGATCATGATCATTAAAAATTGAATAAGAATTATAGTTGATCTCTGGACTAAAAAAAATGACAAGGATGACTAGAGGAGTTTCACGCAAGGGCTACGAAGAAGTACAGGAAAAAGCAAAAACCTAGTCAGAACATTCACTCATCTAGAAACTTGATCTCCGGAAACCAAACAAAACATGGGCACGTGCACATCTGGTGGATATCTATTCGAACACTAAACTCTTCAGAGCAGCACAAGAACTAGCTTTCAAGAAAGGGTTGTGACGGCATGCATGCATAACTAAACTCTACACCATGTTTGATTCCATAAATATTTAGTCAAGTCTCTGAAGTGGTTGATAGCTACCAGGATGATGCACGTGTATTTGAACAGAGGAGAAATAATCAGCAAAGACTGTCTGACTCAATGAACAGGGAACCAGCAACAAGAAAGACAATTACCTCATCGGAATGATCAGAAAGCGCTTTCAGCAGTGTGTCAGATATGTCGCTTAAAAATGACAGGACCTGTTTAAAATACAGTTTGATTTAAGCTACAAAGCAATCACATGATCAAGAACCATACAAGACGCAAGCAGATTAAAAAAAAAAGGATTGGGCCATTCACATTCCACACCTATTACTCATCCCAACTTGATCAGTCTTAACACACAGTTGGTAGATTAAACCATTGAAAACAGAAGAAAGCTACCTCACTGCGGTGCCTGTTCAAGAGAGCTGAAATCCAGTGAAGTGCTTCGATTCGGGTCGCCTCCCATTCGCTTGATAAATGACTGACAAAGGGAAATTTCATTTATCAAGAACCTTTTGATTTTGGTACAATCATAAGAACAGATGAGTTCTAGTGAGGAAGAAACAAAACAGTTGTGTTCAAATGGGATTTCAAGGGACATAAGGAATCATTACAAGAGAGACATAAACTGACTACACCAGGAACCCAGCTTTCTAAACATGAGAAAAACCACACCTCTTCGCAACATTTAGAATTGCGCCTACATCAAATCCTTCAGCTGAATCAGCCTTCATCTCCCGAAGCTCTTCATTGGTCTCTCGAGCAACCTGAAACATAATCATTGTGAAAAGAACCTGAAATAAATTTGGTACTGAGATATAGTAGCAACTGTACGGAGATTGAAAAGGATCAACTTAGCTTACAACTCTTATTTTTTCTTCTTTATCGGATATACATGGTAATATAGAACCAAGAATATCAGCGTAATATGGAACAAGCTGATCCCCACCAAGTTTTACAAACTCATTTATCTGCAAAAAAAATAAAAATGAAATGAAACTACCATCTTGAAAAGGAGCAACCCAAAGGTGTAGGTCATTTCAACAGGAAAGAAACAATACAAGATGCCATTAATGAAATGAAAATTCTTACCCATGTGATAGCAGTCTGACGGGTGAACTCGTCATGAGAACCTGCCCGTTGCACCAATATTTGAGCCATCCGGCCATAATCTACAGACTTCAACAATAGACTATTATAACCACAGAATCAAAAAATGGCTTACCAAATCAGTACTTGAAGAGTGTACTCTGATGCCTTACATTCATGGAAATAAGAAGTTGTCCTATTGAAGTTAATCAATAATCAGCAGGTGCTTTTGAAAATTATGAGTAAACAATCTTGATAAACTAAAGGCAACACATGACTTTTCAACACTGGAAGAAAGCTTACTGGGGAATTCTTAATCTCTTGAAGAAACTCTGTTAGTGCAGAATCAGCCTGTTGCCGTATTTCACGGCTGGAATCACTCAACATATTGAATAGACCTGAATTGAAAAGAACCATTTATACCACAATCTATCATAGAAAATGACCAAGAAAAAAAATCAATCAATTGAATCATACCATCAAGAAAATCAGGAAGGAACCCCAACATATCAATATCAGGAACACTATCTAGGACAGTGATCCACCCAACCAAGAACTGTCGAACATAAGGATTCAAGACATTCATTCTCTCTCTCAACAGAGGTATGAACTCCTCTATGCTGATCAACAGAATAAATACATAAATGAGAGAATGTGAGATTATATATAAAAAAAATTAGATAGCTAGAAAATGATCAATTAAGGTTAATCCTGGCACAGAATACTGCAGAAATTAAAACTAGAGAAAAGCTGAGCAGGAGGAGAACAAACCTGAACTGATCACTTTCTGTAACGATGTCCTGAAAGTCGAATTAAAAGTGTAAAGCATATGAGGATGTTGTAGCATGAAGTCAAAAGAAGTGAAATATCAACCTTCACGAGTCTATCTAGCAGATGAGCAGCACTCTGTACATTAGCATCTGAATCTGCGGACAGCTTACATAAAGCATCAAAAATCTGGTTAAAGAAGACAATGAAATCTCCTCGTACAACCTGCAAAGATATGGAAGTAAGCGCTTGAAGGCTACGAAAACACTATCTCAAAAGTATCATACCAGCCCACCTTTGCAATGTTATAAAGAGCCTCACAAGCATAGTATCGAACTCTGCTGTCTTGATCAGAAAATGAATGAAGGACAGGTGGTACAATTTGCTGAGATGCAACAATAAAGGAAAATATGTTAAATAATATTGACAGGGAAGATTTCAAAAGCGAGACTACATTGGCAAAAATCAAGATCAAAAAGAGAGGATGATTCACATCATTGATATGACATCCCAAAGGATAAAATCCTAAGCACTTATGATGGTCTCCCACAAGCAGGATATGATGGTCTCCCACAAGCGGGATAGCAAAAGATGAAAAATGAGGCTAAATTATGATCATCATGTCTCACGAGGGTTCCTTGTATTTCTAGGAGTGACAATCGGAGGAGAACTTATATTAAAAATATATCCTACTTTTATCCAAAAAAAAAAATAAATCCTATAATAGGTGCATCAAGCAAGGGCGCTGCTTAACATATAGTCAAATAACAAATGACTAAGCAGTGTACTTCTGACGGTCATTGATATATCCTATTCAACACAGCAAACAAAAGTAACTGCAAAAATGTGAGAGCGACTGCATATAAACCAGAGCAATTACTTTCCTTACTTCAAGATGTTGTGACGCTTCAGAAGTCAAACCAACTGTTGCCGCAGCCAACCCAATCAATCCACCCTATACAAGCAACGGAAACAAATAATTGGCACAAGCTACCCAATCAAGTTGCTAGAACAACAACAGGAAGAAGAAAAACCTAGATATCCCATCCTGGAATGAGCAATCAAGTTCCGAAAACAAGATAGAATATCCGTGACCAAAGAAGATAATGATAAATGATCATGTACAGTCATTTTTGGGCAGTCACTCTTCGTCTCCATCGATTTTAAATAGTTATCAGCAAATCAAATAAATTCCATATTAACTTTTATCCACGATAGTACTTCCACTCAACCAAATATAAGTGATACATAGTACCATTCCAACACAATCCACACCAACAATTATAAATCAATAACATTTCCCCTAATCAACACCTCACCCTAACCTTACGATGATTAGCCTGCGGCGAATACGTGTATTCCTCCGCCAACAGCTTAATGACCGCAGTAATCCTATCGTGATCCATCGCCGCCACCAATTGCTTCACAATCCCCTCGACCTAACCACAATCCAATACCAAATCACGAACACAGTAATCGAAAAACACAATTCATCGAATAATAATAATAATCAGTGATAAAAGCGATGATGAAAAGCTACCTCGAGTGCGGCGTTTTTGCGCTTCTCGTACAGCTTATCGGAGAGATTTCGCAGCACCGACGCCGGGATTATCGAGAGCGCGTCCGCCATCGATGAAGAAACTGTGAGAACTGATTGTTCGATTTGGGGGAAACTGATGAAAACTGATCTGTGTGAAAAATTAAAAAATGGGAAAAATTGGAGGGTTTTGGTTTTGGATCGCGTGGGACTACTATTGGATTTTTGTCCTTTTTTCCCTGTGTTTGATGGTTTCGTTAGATGTATGAAATGCAAGTGGTGAGAAATCGGAATTTCAGGTTGCAAGGAGGCTTTTTTCCTCTCATGCGTATCAGGATCATTTTGTCATAAAGAAAAACCTTTGGTCTTTTTCTTTTTAACAAGCACACATCGATGCATAGATGGTGATCTGCAGTTTTATTTGTTTTATTACTGATCCAAAAACAATGAGCATCCTTGAAAATTTGATTAATCCGATACAATTTTGAATAATTATTTTTTAAAAGATTGATCTTTTTATCATTATATAATCATTTATTAGTGGTTCTTGAAAATTCATTATCAAAATAAAATCAACTCAATAAATTAAATAGATTAAAACCTAACGGTTCCTCCAGGGATGGAAGTAGGTCCAGATCCAGTCCGGATTTCAACCAAATGATCTTGATTTATTTATTTATCCAAAAGATCTATGAGGAGATAATCCATATCCAAGGATTTTAACTTTATATATTTATTTGTTAATGACTCTTTGAAGATATAGATACGAGAATGGTTTGATAAATATGTGACATGCTTTATAAAATATTTATAAGTGACAATGAAAGATTTTAAGTTGTAGGACTAATTTTTGTCTTCAACTTTCATCTTATTTCTCCATTCAAATTTAAACAAACTATCAAAATAAGAGCAAATCCAAGTTTGTTATTTTGGAATAGCTAAATAAATATTTTGGTCATCAACAGTGCTAATTTGTTAAAATGTGTCAATGTTGTTCCAATGGGTTTGCCAATGAACAAAAATGAATTGATATCAAAGAGTCACGTATACTAATTGAGATTATCCTTTTTCTTATTGTCAAATTGGATGAAGTGCCATTATATACTAATAACCAAATGCGTTGCTATATATAGCAATTGTTTTAGCCAATGTAAAATTTACATGAAAATAGATATCCCATTGAAATACAAATAATTGAGTTTTTTGCTATATCATAACTTTGACATCTTATCTATCCTATTGGATTTGCTCTAAAATATGCATGCTAGGTTTTACTCGTCACATTTCCATAGTCACTTAATTATTTCCACAAACTTTCATCATTGGCACATGACCTCTTGGCCTATCAAAAAAGACAGAGAACCTGTTAAAGTCTAAAAAAAATCCACATTTTTTGCAAAATTTTTTTATCAAAATTTTTAAAGTTTTTGCAAAACCCCGTTAAGGAGGTCCCATCAAAAGGATCCACATGCGTAATTAAAATCATTTTCTATCTTTAACTCTATACATAATTTGGTAAATGATGCGATAATATATGTAGATGCACTGATGTCTTAGTGACATTGATTTTAAAGTTAAAGTTTGTGTTTTTATCTGGTATCGTCGTAGTAGCTCATACTCTTACATGTTTCGACTGACCGCCATATCTGTTTACATAATCCATCAATAACATATACTGTAGCTTATTTGTCACTCATATATATGCACCTCTCCATCCACTAATCAGAAAGTAGTATTTCATCATGAAATCACAAATTACATAGAATCGATAGATATCGTAAGTGACAACAACATAGGTTGTCAAGTGACTAATTAAGACCTGACATATGCATCTGCACTGCACTGCAGTCCCTAATTTATTTTACTTTATGCTGTTTCGCATATTTCGTTCTTCTCTCCCGAACAAGACCTTGTACAAACTTGTCATATTTATGCCCTGCGACAAACATAATTGAGTGTTAGCCTTCACATCTTCTGCTTTGTATATAGAGTCAATGAATCATAATTTATCTTCGAGATTGATTAGATCACTTACTTGGAGCAGTCGTAGCCTTTATCGATCGGGAAAGGATACACTTTGTTGCACTTGTCATGAACAGCATCAGCTCGACCGTAATCAAAGCCCTTTACCTTGAGTATAGCTTTTTTCAAGCATTCGCAAGCTTCGACCTTCTCGGCTTTGGTGTGAAGCGCATCTACGGACTTACCAAGAGCTGTGCAACAATCCTTGCTTATAGTATCCGTTGCGTGTGTCATGTACGGTCCACACTTTGCTGCTGTATCGTCGACGAGAGCACAAGAAGCATCAGCCGTGAATGGCGCCGTCGTGACCAGGGTAATCATGAGTAACGCCACAAGTTGCTTGGAGCTTGGAGCCATATTTGATAAGATTGGTAATCCTTTTGCTTACAAATGATGTGATACGTCTCGTATATATGCTTCTTTTGCTTCTGTATATTTATAGGGACAAAAAAGATCTTGAAGGCTCAATTTGACAAGGGAAGAGGAGGATTAATTGCAAGTGCAAGAGGGAGCAATTAAATACCAGGGGCCACGCATGAAGATTTGTTTTAGAGTAGGATTTGGATTGCCCATCTATTTTTGACTTTGATTAATGCATAGCCCGGCACTTCATAATGGTAAGCTTCGTTGTATTAGCTTAATAATTTTTGTTGGTATCAAGCAACGTACGCGAACATACCAATGTTCTCGAATCGTTGATGCTGGGATGCATATCGATGTACTCTAATGGTCGATATATACTGATGGTATCTCCTTTTGTCCCGATTTATTTGATCAGAGAAGTGAAAAGGAGGAACATGCTATGAATGCTGGGATGAATTTAGACTTGATTAACATTTCAAATTTCTTATTCATTGCACCATCAAGCTTCTCACAGGCACTATATTTCGTTACGATCTTGAGCGAAGCGGTATTGAGAGAATATTTGATATTATTATTTAAAATTATAAAAACTAAAATCAATAACCGAAATAAAAAATTAATAACGAAAACAAAAAAACACTTCATGAAATAAAGTTATTTTTTGTAAAAAGAATCTTAAATTCTACATTCAGATTAAATAAAAAAAAAAATGCAAACCATTTTTTCTAATTTTTTGTTTTCAATTTTTGTTTCATTCATGTAAGAAATAAAAATCAATATCAAACAATTCTCTAAAATTCATTTCGAACAATTAAACCTTACGTCAATCCAAAGTAGCTCAATTTGTTTAATTGTCGTTTCATTATTTAATGAAACAAAAATAAAAAATAATAACAATATCAAACAAATCCTAAATAATTATAAACCCAAAAAAAACTAAAAAAAATAATAAACTCAAATATAAACAATATTTTCTTCTAATCCTGTTATATTATCCTGACATCTCTATAACATCAAACAAAGACGTGCTTATAGGAAAAGGACTAATCGTACCATAACATTTTTCGTCGCATCTTACAGTAAAAAGAACATGCATCTGATTATCTGTCTTTCGATTTATAGGGTTTCGCAAGTTCGTCACCGCCAACAGCATTCGGCCGAGATCATTTAGATTCGGAATGCAAACCCTAAATCGATTCGATGTATCCGATTCACCTCAATTCGATCCCGCCACAGTTGTTTTGGAAATCGTGGCCGTTGCCGGCGGCCGGCCGCCGTCGACGGAGGATGATGGCGGATTCAGAGTCACGATGCGGACATAATACATCAAACTCGGAGTCGCCTTTTGACAGCTTAATCGCTGCAGGTAAAGCATTTGCTAACCCTCATTGAACTTAACAGTGTTAATTTGTTGCCTCGTGCTTTTATGCGAATCTGTCGTGTTACGTATCTGCTGTTCGCCAAAGCATGTCGAAGATGATGCTGACTTGTGTGATACAAGTTGGATGGTATTAGTTTTTTTTTTTTATCGTTGTTTTGCTCGTTGTTGTTATTGTTATGTGTATGGGGCTTGATGTATTGTATTGAGATGGGTTGTGTTGTTTGTTTTTCTGTAGATGATTGGTTTTTTCCACGCTACTCTGATAGTCTACTGTAGAGTAATGCTGAGATTATATGTGAGTTGATGGATTCCTGCGTGATGATAGAGGGGCAAATAGATTATATTAAATGTGTAACGAGTAAGGAATCCCCCAGCCTTGGATTTTAGGTTAAAGATGAATCTCATTCATACGTGTGCGGTACTTAAGTCTCAGTTTGGGGCATTAGACTCCCTCATTAGATTCTATCCATAGTTATCAATATCGTACAATGCACAGTACATATCATAGGATACGATACAATGCACAAGATGACTGATACGTATCTATATGTTGTGTCAAATATGAATCTCTATCGTAGATGTATCGGGTGTATCGATACATATCGAAATTGTTTGTTGGGCTCTCCTTGGATTTTTATGGAGCACGGCCTTAGAGTAAGAGCTGAAATGTTTATGGCAGTAAGAACGCATACTTTAGCATTACGTTTAATATCTTTTCCCTAGATGTTTTTTGTTTTGGCTAGCTGGTATGTATTGTGGTTGATAAAGAGCTATGTCATTTGATTCGATTGGTTTTGCCGTAAAAATTAAGGAAGAGTTGCAAGAGTTAAACTTCAAAGCAAAGAAGTGCATATACTCATGTATGCATACATCAGAAAGAGAAATGGAAACAACGTCATCGAACAGTTGAGATGTAATCATCTCGATCCTCTGTTCGTTTTATTTTAGTTTTGATGTTGCCTTTGGGTACTGGCTTATAGCTCTTATTTATTCACTGATACATGGCACCATAAGAAAAGGAAACAAAGAAACATTTGCTGATGGATAATGAAAAACACTAGTTCCATTGTGATAGATATTCATTAAGGATAAGGGAGTTATTAGGATAAGATTTCATTACTGTTGTTCTTGCCTTAATTGCTAGGACAGCTTATAATAATAGAATTATCTGCTTCATTGTGAGCTCTACCTCTATAATCGAAGTAGCGGTTCATTTTTTTTTAATACTCTTTATTCATGAAGGTTTGGGTTTCGAGCTAGGAGGAGGGATGAAATAATGAAGCAGGAGAATATTGTGAAGGGCACTCCTTGTATTATTTTGATTTTGGGCTTTTGTTTTGATATTATTGTAATAGCTGTTGTTTCTATGTTTTCGAGGCATCCTCTCAATCTCTTGGTTACTCGTAAAGAAGCGTTTGAAAATAAACTCTCTGTTGTTCATACTAGGATTAAGACTCTGGACATTTCGTCTTCCACATACCTTGTCCATGACGGGATTACCAAAGTGGTGGTTGTTGCATTCCCTACATTATTCAGTTTAGTTATTTTATTCTTAGGTGATGATCCATGCTATAGATACCTTGCTGCATTATACCCATGCTAGTGCTTATTTTAACTGGGCAATCCGTTTAGCCTTGATTGCTATGTCATGCATGCATGGCCATAAACACCTGAGAGTTGCCGCTAGATGTAGAATTCACATATGCTGTGATGTCCATTCTTGTTTCCTGTCAACAGGAGCTGTACATTTTTCATTGCAAGTGAGCGATCAAGAGCCGAGGGAAAGTGGGTAGCTCTTTCGGTTCACAAGGATGCTTTGGTTGTTAGGACACTTGGTAATGTTCTTTTTCTTGATGATCTTATCCATCTTCCTTTTGGTTGTTGTAGTTTTAATGTATGTATAAACTGAACCAACCAAACTGAATAGTCGTATGCTTCCTTGTGCCGTCATTTGTTGCTGATTTTGACGTTTAGTATATTAGCCTAAATTAAGTCCGAACACATATGGTACTGCTGAAATGTTACCTCAATTCTTCTCTGTTTCTATTTGTTATATGATTAGCCTCTTGGTTAGGACACAGTTGATGTTTCTTAGGGACCTAGACAAGAAATTGAAGGAGGGCCTCCCTTTTAACCGAGAATCTGTCAAATATTTGCACTGTTGTAGTTTTGGCTATTTTAGAGCATAGCTGCTCCTTTTTTTTCCTTTTGAATGCCACCCACGTTATAGAACATGGTAGTTGGCATGCATATTTTTAGTACTCATAATGTTTTTATTTCAAGTAAAATAGCATTTAGAAAGGTTCCTCATTGTAGATTGAATGGATTCATTCTGATGCATAAATGTTGGGCTCCTCCTTTTCCCTCAACAGAATCGGTTGGTTCTGAAGTGTGAAAAACTCAGCAGACAAAGAGTATTAATCTTGGTTCCAGGAAGTCGTGGTTGACTTGATTTTAGAGTATTACCAACTTGCTAAGCTTTTGTGCAACTTTCTGTTCCTTAATTCAGGAGCTGTTTGAATTGTTGGGAAGCATATTATTGTGTTGTTGGTTTAATCTTTTGTTGGCTGATGTAGTTTTAAGGGATACAATGTGCTAACAGCTAACAGCTAATTTACGCATTCTGCTCCCCATAGAATCGGGTTAAGGCTTCTTCGCCTGCAGGTAACTCGCAAATGTGTTAGGAATTTCCGTTGATACACGGAAATACAGATTTGTTTTAGCTGACTAGGAGTATCCTCGGATTAGTTCCGAAACAAGAACAACAAACGACCAAATTTATTTTTTTGATTTTTTTAATTTTTACCTTTTGATATTCTTTTAGCTAATGATAAGTTGCCTGATGTGATAGTTTTATGCAAGTTAATTTCGTCAATTATCTGCTGTTGCTGAAGCATGTGAGTCTTGAATTGTATGATATGAGTGGATCTAATAGCTAATTTGTTGTTTGTTGTGCTCGTCTTGCGTGCAAGGGTCTCATATATTGTATTGAGATGGATTTGTGCAGTGTGATTTGAACTGAATGTACCAATTAATGCTAAGTCTGCCTTGATGGTTTCCCGTGTGACAGTTTTACGGTAGAGGAGAAAGTAGAGTTATGTCTCTGAACAGTAAAAATTCATTAGCTTGGGAGTTGGGATTTTAGGATGAAAGTTGAATCTAATTCATGTGTGTGTGGTACTTAGCCTCAGTTTGGAGTGCTAGACTCTTTCAGTTGGATTCTATGAGCATCCTTACTGGACTCGCTCGTTAACCTCCCCGATCGTAATAGAAGGTTTCCGGAACGTAAGTACTGAAATGTGTACGAAGGTGAGAACATATACTTTATCGCTATATTCAATATTTTCTTCCCAAGTTTCTTGGCTAGCTGGTCTGCGTCATGGTTGATATAGAGCATTTGATTCGATATGTTTTACGCAAAAAATAAAATTACAGCTGCAAAGGGTCAAAGCTCTTAGTGCATATATTTATGTATGTATACATCACAGCGCGAATCGAAACAACATCATTAAGCAGTTGAGATGTAATCATCTCAATCAACTGAGTGATGATGTTCCATGTTTGTTAATACCCCTATGGCAAACAATGTCATATCGTGCTCCATCATAAGCTCAATCATGATGCCCTGCAAGTAAGCATAAAGAATTAGTTAAAATGTTAGTAGTTTCCTATATATATTTGAACCATGAGAAAGACTTTCTAAAATTTTCAAATTTCAAAAATTAAGGTAGTCAAGTCTCTCTCAGTGGTTTTGCCAAAGTGACGGTGAAAGAATGAATTTTCATAATAATTTACCGATAAAGATTCTAAAGATGGTTGGGAAAATGGAAGTTGTCGGGTTTCAACTTACTTAGAACAGTCAAATTCGAGATTGAGTGGGAACGAAAACTTGGCTCCGCAGTAATCATTTACTTTGTCCACTAAAGTGATATCAAGGTCCCTGACGATTTTTGCCGAAGCTTGAAAACAATTGCAAGCTTCGACCTTCTCTGACTTGGTTGCATCCTCAAGTTTGTCGGCTAAAGCGTCGACAGCTTTGCAACAATCTGGGGAGATTTTGTCTGTCTTGTGCGTCACGTATGTCGTGCATTGTTTCCATGCCTCAAGCATCAGAAGGCAGGAAGCATCAGCCGTATACGGCAATGTCACAGCCACCATGGAGATGGTGATCATAAGTACTGCAGCACATCGAGAGCTGGCCATGTTATGCACTATTTGGTAGATTATGTGTTGCCTCTTATTCCTGGTTCACAGCTCTTAATTTATATCCGTCGTTAGTATCACACGTGTAATAGTTTCATTGAGGATAATGAATATGCTTCGAGGGATGAGATCCCGTTACTGTTGTACTGTACTTGACGTGGTTGTTATGGCAACTTATTATAGTGGAGTACGGCCACTAAATTAAAGCAGTGGTTCATGTTATTTTTCTTTAGATACTCTTTATGCATCAAGTTGTATCTTGTAAGAAAGAATGAAATATGAATGAAGGAGGTAAAATATATGATATGGTGCCCTATTTTGGTCCTTGCAGTGAATAGGAGCTGTACATTTTCTATTGTAATCGAACAAATAGACCGATTCGAACCGATTTGTTTCTAACCTATCAATTTGTTCCAAAAAGAAAAAAATAAATAATATAAATATATAAAATATCATTCAATTTTCGAATTTCAAAATACACACACATAAAATATTCAGCATTAATAATTAGATACACATATTATAATTTTTTAATCAGAAAACTAAAGAGATCATCGAAGTATTCTTCATAATTCTGAATTTCAGTTAGGATCCTCATCAGGATTTCGTGCTTCCGCACAAACAAGTCTCATCACCACAAACAAGTAAGGGGGAGCATGCATGGACAAAGTGAGTGGGTTAGGTGGTTACGCAACTTAGGTTCTTAGGAATAGATTCACCATGATTCAAAGTATGAAATAAAATTAATAAACTCCAAAAACACTCGGAAGTTGATGACATATCTATAGGAACATCACTTAAAGCACATGGGAACACAGGAAATGCATAGGAACAAAGCATGAAACATATAATGTGTCTAATCGTTGATTCGGTTCGATTCGGATGTGAATCGTCCGATTCAGGCCGGTTCGATCCGATACAGGGTATATTATCAAAAATCGATGTGAATCGGAACCGAGTGATACAAAAACCGATCCAATTCGACTGATTATGTAAACCATGATCGAGAGCCAGGAGGAAGTAGTCAGTTCTATTGGTACCATGAAGATGCCTCGAGAAAGTTGTTCATGTAGGGTTTGGTAGCAGTACTTGGTAGTTATCATTGATTGAGCAATGGATAATTGATGATTAAACCTCTACACTTTTTTTTATTAAAATAGTGTGAAATGCAAAGGAATTAATCAAACCCCGCTACGTGCAGACATAAAGGTTAGAGGGTGTAGAGCCAGGTTAGACGATGTAGAGCCAGGGATTGATCACAGTGTGTTCAAATAAATAGACGCTGATGGGACCCATCATTATAAAGGACAATATACCGTATCATAGACAAATTGTAATAAACTTGAAATTGTATATCGTATCATAGATAAAAATCTTGATCAAACATGTGATATGACATGCATATGATATTTTTCTACATTTATGATATCAAATAGAAAATAACATGTCATTAAATTTGATGCCGGAAAGTCTTATTCTTTTGGTACCATGAGGATGCCTTAAGTGATGGGAGGACAACTCATTGTATCTTATTCTCCCGATGATTCGGATATCTTCTCCATCTTCCTTTCTAGTTTTGTAATGTATCTGTAAATTGAACCCAATAGAAGTAACTAGTCTTATTGTTCTTGATGTCATCCTCTGCTGCAATTTTTTATGTCAAACTCTAAAGAAAAATAAAAATGTGTCTTGACACATCTTTCGAATCTTAATCTTTCTGTTGTACTCCATATTATGTATAGGATAGGCCTTTTGATTAGGACGCAGATGATTTTTCTTAGGTGCCTAAACAAAAAAATGAACCCCCTCCCTTCATATTGGAATCTGTTGAATGGGAACATTTGCACTGTTATTTCTGTGGCAATTTCAGATCACAACTGTTCTTGTGTTTTTTTTTTAAAATTATTTCTTTCCCT
Organism: Drosera capensis; assembly: GCA_001925005.1. Lineage (NCBI taxonomy): Eukaryota > Viridiplantae > Streptophyta > Magnoliopsida > Caryophyllales > Droseraceae > Drosera > Drosera capensis. The sequence goes on from LIEC01011812.1 coordinate 64,625, forward strand.
AAACCTTCCCTAAGGGCACGGCATGTGGACGAGATGGTTTGCGTGCTCAGCACCTGGTGGACGTGATGAGCGGAGCTGCTTTGGCTGTTGTGGAGGATTTGGGTGCCGCTTTGACAAATCTGGTCAACCTGTTGTTGCAAGGTTTCTGTCCCTCTGTTTTGGCTGAGTTTATCGCTAGTGCACCCCTCACCCCCTGCTGAAGGCCGATGGCGGGATCCGTCCAATAGCCGTCGGAATGATCTGGAGACGACTCGTGTTGAAGGTGGCCATACAGAACGTCTCGAAAGAGATGTCCGCCTACCTTCGCGATTTCCAGTTTGGTGTGGGTGTCCCGGGGGGAGCGGAAGCGATCCTCCACGCAGTAAATCGTTTGACAACAGCTGAACGGCACAACGATTCATGGACACTTCTGACCGTCGACTTTGCCAATGCCTTTAACACGATCGATCGTACAATGCTTTTCGAGGAAGTAAGAAGAAAGTGCCCTCGTATCGCCCCGTGGGTGGAATACACCTACCGCCAGCCAGCCCGCCTCTACGTCAAAGCGAACCACATGATGTCTCACACTGGCATTCAGCAGGGGGATCCATTGGGCCCACTACTCTTTTCCCTCTGTATTCACCCTATGATCCACCACATCCAGTAAGAGTGTCGTCTGTCCCTCCAAGCCTGGTATCTAGACGACGGGACTCTAATCGGGGATACGGAAGAAGTTGCACGTGCCTTAGACATGATTAAAGCCTTTTCTCCCGCCCTCGGCCTTCAGCTCAACGTGGCTAAGACTGAAGTTTTTTGGCCAACACACGACCCGCGTCGTGACCCCGGGGCCGGCCTTTTCCCGGATGGAATCTCAATGCCGAGGCAGGGTATCAAGTTACTAGGTGGTGCGGTCAGCTTGGACCCCGGTTTCATCACAAGTCTCGTCCAAAAGCGGGTAGATAAATCAGTGACAGCCATGGAAACGGTTCATCAACTCCTTGACCCCCAGTGTGAATTACTCCTCCTGCACTCGTGCACTGGTTTGGCAAAGCTCATCTTCGGGTTATGCACTTGCCCTCCGGAATATTTCCAGGAAGCTGCTATCGCCTTTGACGCTAAACTTCGGGATTCTCTGGTAAAGATCGTTACATGTGACGGTCCCGGTTTTGGCGACCTTCAATGGCGGCTCTCGACTTTGCCGTTACATCTCGGCGGCCTTGGCGTTTACGCTGCAGCCGATGTGATCCACTTCGCTTTTGTAGCTTCAAGAGCGCAAACGGCACGTCTCTAAGATCACATCCTCCGGGCTAACGACATTCTCGTGTTGGTTACAGACTACACTCAAGCACTCATCGCTCTCGAAGAGACTCTCCCTGGCGTCGATTTTTCGTCCTTTGTTGACATACACTCTGTCCCTAAAAAACCCCAAAACTTTTTGGCAGAAATGTATTACAAGAAAGTCACTGATGGGATTCTTGCTCGGCCCCTGTCAACTCGAGACCGGCTTGTCATCGCGAGCTCCAAAACGGAGCACGCAAAGGACTTCCTCCTCGCTGCCCCCATCTCGGGCTTGGGCCTGAAGATGCGCCCGGTTGAGTACAGAGCTGTCTTGAAATACCGTCTGATGGTCCACTCTTCGCGGAGAATTCGGTCTGCCCTTGTTGTCGCCAACACGCCCTTGACGTTTACGGGATCACGCTGTGCACTGCGCCAACTCCCTTGGGGTAAAGAATCGTCATGACACTATCCGAGATGTCCTATACGACACCTGCCAGAAAGCCGGCATCCAGTCGCGCAAAGAAGCCGAAGTTACCTTCTTGTCTGAAGGAGGTCGTCTCCGTCCGGCTGATGTACTACTTTTCAACTGGGAACAAGGTCGACACAGTTGTGTGGATGTTACATGTGTCTCCCTTATGACACATCCCAGTGGCGGGAAGGCCGCTGAGGACGCAGCGGTCGGTAAGGTCAAAAAACACGAGGAAGGTTGTCGTGTTAACGAGCACACTTTAATCTCATTCGTCACCGACACCTTTGGCGTCCTTGCCAAGGACGCGGTAACCCTGCTGAACCGCATCTCCATGGTAGCCAACGCAAATGCACCTGCTCCTAACCAGCAAATGTCTTTCATCCGAATCGGGTTTGCCATCCAAAAAGGAGTCGCTGCGTCAATTGTGGCGCGGATAGGTGATGTCTTTATTTAAATCTGTAATTTGTTAAATGATTTTTTTTTGAAAAATATTTTTTTGATATGAATAGAAATATTATATGATTAAGAATTTCTTTCGTTGATTTCTTCTTCTTTTTTGCTTTTCGTTTTCCCCCCGTTGATTTTACTTCCGTTTGCATGTCAAGTATGCTACAGAACAGGGGAATGAGATTTCCATGTTTTTTATGCTTGTCATGGTTTTTTTTTAGTAAAATAGCGGTCTGCACTATTGCATGATGTAGCTTGAAAGGATTCATCTTAATGCAATGAATGCATACATGTTATGTTCTACCTTTTTTGTCAGATGAATCCGTTGGTTCTGAAGTTTGAAGAAATTAATTAGTTGAGTAGAGTTCAGTTCTTGGCTACTAGGTAGCCTGGGTTCGCTTATGTTGAGAGCTTTACCAACTTACTAAACTTTGATACGAGTTCCTACTACTTATGACAAGTTACTGTATTTCATGAACTGAAGATTAGACAAACCAGGAAAACAGCTCTTTTAGGATAAAGAAAAGCATGAGTTGTGGATTTATCCAGAAGTGCCTCGTGTTACACGAGGTTGCAGATATGAAGTTGGATGAGTAATGGCGTGACTTGGCTGTGACGAGAAATGTTATGCTTGATTTCCGTTGCTATGATGGTAATCTGAATTCCCCTGCCCATCAGGTCTTGTGCTAAGTAGCTCTCCCGCTAGATCTGGTTCAGCTTGGAGCTAGGCAATTTTTTTTAATTTTTTTTTAACAAAGGCCAAGCATGCGCGACATATTCATCAACCCAGTTTGATGAAATGTGGGATAGTATCACGAACTGGGAGACGATGTTTTCATAGTTCTCTGCTGGTTTCATTTTTGTTGGCTGAATTGTTGGGATGCTTGTCATGGTCTTTTGCTGGTTTGCATTGTCGGACTATGAGACTGCTCAGAGTAGGTTTAACCGCAAAATATCTGCGGGAGTAGATTGATGTTTCGTTGTATGCAAGTCTTCCATTGTTTACCTTTTGATATCGTTCTAGTGATCGTAACTTGATCAAATTTTTCCTGTATTTGAATCTGGTTTGTCATCTGATGTTATATTCTTTTGCTAGTGATGAGTTTATCTGTATTAATCTTGTCCATGACACTGATTCATCATCTTCCGCTTATAGGACTTGTGATGGCCGCAATCCTCCGTTCCAATATCCCAGTGGCAAGTACTTCCAATGGGGTTCATCTATTACTTCAGCTTCTCTTAATTGTTCCTACACGTTTGAGTTACCATATTCATAAGATGTAAAAGATGTCTGGGCTGATACTTGATTTGAAGGGATCTAGTTTATTCTTGATTAATGTATCGCACGCTTTGTGCTCGTGTCATTGTAACGATATAGATTCTTTCTAATTTTCAGGCCGTCGATGACTTGGTGACTGGCGAAGCTTTTATTTGGAATATAAAGAAAGATCAGGTACATACTTTCTTCAGGCATATCATGCAGAAAATTGGATCTTCAATTGACTAGAAAAATCTTAAAGATGACCTGCTCTCAATCTTTATCTTATAGAATAGACTTATAGTGACCATACAGATTTTTTTTTTTTTTTTTTTTGTATAGATAAAACTCAAAAACGAGTTAATGAATAGGCAAGTGAGTCAATTATGTGCTTTTCAGAAAGGTTATTCTTAGAGTTGGGCATTATCCATAGCGATGGTTTTTGAGGTGTATATTTCTCGAAGTTACCCGTATATGCTTACGCTACGCCTTAAAGAAACAGCCTGCCTTTTGAATTAATTCTAGGTAACGTACTTTGGATGATGTGATGACGCGCTTGGCTTGTGACTTGAATCATCTTCGTACTTATATAGGCCACAAACCTGTGGAATTTTAGATAAGAAAGAAAAGGCTAGGAGTGTTACCCCAATCTAAAATTTGTTACGTGTAGGGTTCGGCAAGAATTACTGTATTTGGTAGTTACCATTACTAGAGCAAAATCTTTCATTTTGTTACCTAAGGGTTCAGTAGAAGTATTTTGTAGTACTTCCTTCGTTCCATAATATAATCAACGAATTGATCCGACATATAAATTTATGTGTGTTAAATTTTTATAAAATTTAATGAAAAAGAATATTTTTTAAAGATAATGAGGTTTAGTAGTTGTGAGAGAAGATAGAAGAAATATTCTAACAGATAATAATTTGTTTTGTTGTTTTTTTATGTAAAATATTACTAAATATATGTTGTGTATATATATTGAAATGATCCAAATAGATAATTATTGCTTATATTATAAAACGAAGGGTATATGTTTAATCATTGACGCCCACAAATTCGGTTACCTCTACGCTAAATTCTACTCCATCCGTCTCATATTATATATAATATTTTAAATTATTATACTATTCAATATATATTTTGAATAGTTTCTTTTGTCGTCTAAATGACGTAAAAAAAAATATCATTAACGTCAAATTAAAATACTTAATTTAAGTTATCATTAATGTTTCATAATAATTTTAAAAAATAACATTTGATCATATTTTACGATACGAATCAAACTACAAATATGTTTTTCAAATTGTTTCGTTTAATTCGAAACGAAAGGAATATTATAACCTGCACAAGAGGATCCTTCCAAAGTTATGAAAAGGATCTTCAATGAAAAGAAAATTTCAAAATAAATGAACTACAGTAGAACTGATGTTGAGCGTATTTAATGACACAATTAATTTGTTGCACAAAATATAATCTTCAACATGTCTAATAGTGTTTTTAATATGTCTCATCATGCGAATGAGCGAATGACTTTGAGATTTGAAATGTAGGCATGTAATTTTATGGCCAAATTAATCTTTTAAATAAGAGTCCCTTTATACCAAAAATCTGTGTACGATACAGGTAGTTAGCTACTTGAAACTTAAGGGTAGTTGTAAGTAGTAGATGTCAAATATTTCGCGTAACCTGTTATATAGGGCATGGGGCCTGTAATCATACTTCAAATTTTTCCATGACCAAAATCATCACAACCCATTTATGATAAGAGTACTTAACAATAATCCTTTTAGTTCAAATTCTACCTTATCATAAAATAAAACTGATTTATGTTTTCTGTCTTGCTCATTTTCAAACTAATAAAACAAGAAAAGAAAAAAAAAGAAAAAAGAAAAAAAATGATATTCTATCATCTAAATATAATATTTCAGATTTTGTTTACACAAAATAAAATTATAAAATGATTTTTGTTTTTACTATTGATTTTTTATTCTATTATTAATTTTGATTTCTTCACTTTTAAGCAACTACTAAACAAACTTCCTCAAACAGATTGTGCTAGCTTCATAAATATGAGCCTATCCGGAAACAATGCCATTTATTATACCCCTCTTTTTTGTATATCAAACCATGCCATCACCATTTTTTTTCTTTTTCTTTTTTCTCTATCTTACACACTCACAAGAACAAAAAAATCAAAATTTATATAACACATACATGAATCTTCGTATCGGATCAAAATTTCGAATAAATTGGGATGGAAAAAGTATTCAGCAAGGGTGTGATGTATATCTCATTCTTAGCAAACCTTGTCCATGACAAAAACATATGGGTAGATGTTCCTATTCTTGAATGAGCACTAATATGAATGAAGCATAACTATAGCATAATAATGGGAGTATTCAGGTTTTGGCCCAATCATAACAAGCTGTTTCTAAAATAGGATACCATCACACCGCGAACTTATAAACCTACGAGGGACACAGAAATAACAAATGGGTTTCAGCTATCTGAGATTCTTGATCCATAATGAACTCATATTAAACCAAATTATTGTATTGCAACTTCAACAGCTACAGAAATGCTCTCGACCAAAGTCAAGAGCATGTCTAAGAAGAGCACAGTTAAAATTGGCGATATATACCACAACAGAACCCCCTTTTCTCGGCGCGTTTGCTTTCATTGATCAATCAAAAAGCCGAAGTAACAAAGATGGGAAAGCAAGCTTCAGTTCCAAGGGGCAAAATTCTCAACCAGTGAGCACTAGTTTTCGTTCGACCTATCACTGCTCAACAAAGAGAAACCACTTCAGTGCTTCTAGTCTGTCTAATAGCTACTCTTGATGTAAAGACCACCACGATTATCAGATCTTCAAATGCAGTATTAATATTACCTCGTCGGACTTGAACATCAAGCATGATCGAGTCTATCCAGTTAGTCCAGGGAATAGTTCTGATATTTTGTTCAAGACATCCATTACCTGGAGCACAAGGCATTGAGAATGGTGTTTCCCCGAAAGTTAAGAAACATAAACTACATAGGGAGAATATGGATTCTGAGTAGTTGGTACCTCCTTGTCGTGCTGATACTTGGTAATATTAAGCGGACTTTGAGATAACTGCAGAGAAAATCAGATCAGTTCAAGCAATTTCGAAACGGTAAGCATAAGAGGTGCAAGTGGACCATACATCCATGATTGCTGCCTGGACTCTCGGATTCTGGAATGCCATGGCAAGGTCAGGATTTTCCATAATTTTTGAAATAACCTGCTCAGGTGAAAGGCCGATTTGATCTGGAAAAAGGAATAATGCAGAGATTAGACCAAAAATTAATATAACGAAGAGAAAGGTTGCTAACATCCATCCATGCAAAACTACCAGCCGAGTATAATGATGTATTATATAGGAGAAAACCGGATAGATTAAGCCTCGTCGCCTCATCCAAGTTCAGTTGAGCAACAGATTATGGAAACAATTATAGACTTCTTATATTCAAGAATAACAAATAGCTGCAACAGCTAAACAAGAGAGAATCACCATTGTGGAACCTATTTTTTCATTGAATGTTGAGGGACACTCACTGAGACACCTTGGAAGATAACTTTCCAATATCTAGTAAATAGATACGGGGACCTCACTGATAATCCTCTCACCATGTACATGCAAAATCACAGCAGCATTTACACGCATGCAACTCGAGAATTTCATCTCCCGACTCTCATCTTTTGGATCTGATGAACTTACCAGTCCCACTAACCATGTACATGCAAAATCACAGTAGCATTTACACGTATGCAACTCGAGAATTTCATCTCCCGACTCTCATCTTTTGGATCTGATGAACTTACCAGTCCCAAACATTGCACCTCGAGTAATGCTGATACAATAGCCGTTTCGTATAGTTTAATCGTGACCAATGGCTCACAAAACTATCTAAAACCCTTTTCTTCTTTATCCAACCTAAATCCTATGGCCGATGTCATTGCCAAACTCTCTATCAATGAACATCTATCCAACGGTTTATCATCTTATAAAAATGCATAATATAGTACAAAACACAAACAGAACCATACAAATTAAGCTTCACAGGTCAAACGATGCCAATAGAAACTCATATTCCACTGCAAAAAGAGCTGACATCACGAACTCACCAAATTGCTGTTTGACTTCAGGACTGCTGAGATCAAAATTTTTCAAGGTATCCATCATACGGTTGTCCCAATCAGCGCTACCTTTCATGTTACTTCTGTAGAAAGAAAAGTATAGTATATGCTAAAAGAAAGTACATCTTAGACACATTTTTGGCAAGAAGCATCGAAAAATTTTAATGGCTCCATCAGTTCGTATATAATCACCAGTCAATAATGTTTTCATTTTAGATACCACAATGGCACAAACCCTTCTCTCATTACCAGAAAGAAAAAAGAAAAAAGAGAACTATGATCTCTTTTGTCAGCAATGATAATAGAACATGAAATTTGAGTACCATCCACTAGAACAGTAGCATCATCAATTGCAACCAAAGTGAAAAGGAAAAACTCACAACATATCTTCCAGCTGCTGACGGTACATGGGATTCTGAAGCATCCCTGTCAAGAATCCATAGCAGATTTTGTATCAATAATAGTCAGAGTGAGCTGATGGTTGCTTTAAACATGAAATTCATATGGTAGAGGGCAGGGGAAAAAACGAGAGGAAGACTGATGGAACTTATCCAATCAAAATGACTTGGACAAATACAAGCAAATATTTCACAAGGAATCCAAAATCAACCCTATATGAAAATAAACATGTAACCATAAGCTAGCAAAGACAATGCATTAGCAAGTACAATGGCAAAGAACAATGACGCAAACCAGGATCATGATTCACTTCTTAAACATGATAGAGAAAATCATATAAGGTTTAGGTTCTAGAACAGAGGTGGACTGGACTCAGGAGTATATGTAACCATGACATCAATCAAGTACTAAAAAGTGATAACGATTTTCTCGTGACAAATACACTTCATAAATTCATTACTAGAGGCCAGGTACATACTTATCCAAAGAGAAAAAGCACTATCGGGCCAATTCTTGGTTCATCCAACATCAATTTCAGCAGCTTATTTATCATCGATGTAGAAGTTCTTTCCGAAAGCGCAGATGCCACAAAAGAAACAATACCAATAGTAATAGAAGCAATTCTACCAATGGAAAAGTAGCATGCCGTGCGTTCCCAATTTTTCTAGTAAGTCCACAAACTTTTTAAACTTTATAAATCCTTCATCTGATTTCTGAACCAGAATAGATATCAAGATCTCCAAGTTAATGATAAAAAAAAAAGATCTCCAAGTTCAAACTGGTAAATCCCAATAGCGCAATGTGAAGGTGGGAAAAATCAGATGTGTTGTTAAAGCTAATTTAATTCTTTCATGGCTTATGTCTTGCAAAATATACAAATCAAGCTAAGTTAGAACTAATGTTTTTTTCCTTCTTTTTTTTCGTTCTTTAAATGTGATGATAATGATGTCTTTTCACATCATAGATTGAGCTTAAATCTTCTGTATGGATGTTAATGGCGATGTTTTCTAATGTTTTATACATAAGGTTAGAGGAATTTTTTTTTCCTTTAAATGTGATGGTAGTGATGTCTTTTCACATCATAGATTTTGAGCTTAAATCTTCTGTATGGATGTTAATGACAATGTTTTCTACCCCATTGGGTATCGAAGAGATGCCATCATGGTCAGGATCTAGAATATTTTTAAGGTTGATTTTCTTATTCGAGTAAGTACCAAAGGTGGTTCTCAATAATCACAAACAATGTAACACACTGAAACCTTTGATGGATTGCTCAGTGAAAATGACAAATGGGATTATTCGATGATAAATACTCTAGAAATAACAGCAATCTCATGTGTATTAATGGAAAGCAGACTGACATTTAAAGGTTGCTGGATTTCTCATCTCCTCCGGCAGATACCTGAATAAATGGAAAGAAGGCTTAGAAACAGTCTTGGTAGCTATCACAACCTGAACTATCTGCTCGTTTCTATCAGTCAACCTCGATTAATTAGAAGATTAAGGAAAGACGCCCCTAGTATCAACTATCATTAGAAAAACATGTCAAGGGCAGGAGCCACATTACGGGTAAATCATCTTCTGCACAGTTGGATCTTCCATCATTTTCTCCAACGCTTCCACAGACAAGATTGGATTTACTTTACCTGACAACAAAGCACATGGCGGTAAAAAGAACAAGTGAAGGCATCAGAAAGGTCGGCAAATTAAAACACATTGATGTATGGGGCTCTATTAGCTATGACGTCGATAGCCTATGGTTTATCTGGCAATAAATGAAGGAATGAAAGCCCTCAAATTTCCAAAATATAAATAAAACAATCTCAACTAACAGTTCCCAAATTAGTGATTCAGATTAAGATATCACAATGTAAAACCATCATAATCTATTGTATGAAGAATTCATGTAAATATCATTTCGACTATAGTTAGATCTACACCCACAATTTCTTGAATTCCAGGCTAATTTGAAACAGCATAGAAGAGCGCGCGCTTGCCACAAAAATAATTAATAAAAAAGGTAAAAGGAGTGCCATAAACTCTTATAAGGCATCAATCACGAGAAGATAGAAGCATCCTCTGTGATATACAACCTAAAAATAGAAAATGCTGACGGTATGTAGTCAAGCAGCTACAGTTTATTTGTTTTTTTTGTACAAATAAACAGATTCTATCCAGAGTACAGCCAGCCAAGAGGAGCATGAAAAACAAGCTACGAGAGGTTGATACTTAACGAGTTGATAAATTATGAATTTAATGTCCCTTCAACGACAACAAATAGTTTGAAAGAACATAAAACTGTGCATCCAAGCCAGCCAGATACTGGAGCTAATAACCCAACAGGAATCATTGGAACTCAGCTTAAAACATCCATTAATGACTAATCATATGACTTTACCTTGACCAGTACCAGTCCCAGACCCAGACCCAGCACCAGTCCCACTCTGTGCACCGGCCCAAGAACCACCCCAAGCGCTACTCTGTGCTGCTCCGTTCTGTTTGGCCTATGAACGCAACACCGAATGCCAACTCAATTTAGAAGCAAAAAATAACTTAAGTCAGCAGCTAGCGCTTGCCACTTTCCATCATCATACTTACTTCCTCATTAAATTTAGTGCCCTCGGATGATGTAGACACAGTTGCTTCTTCGGGCTTATCAAATGGAGTTTTCAGTAATACATCATCGGGAGAAACATCTACAAAGGCTGCAACAGAAAGCTAATCACACTTATCCGTCCCATGGCAATTCAATGAGGAGATTCCTAACATCAAATAGAAAAGAAACCTAATTTAAAAGACTCGGCAGCAAAGTTAAAGGAGTCAGTGAAAGCATGTTCTAGTTGGTATTCGTATTCTGTTCCCACCAGCGAGGAGGGATCATTCAACTCGTAAACAATGACACAATGCTGAAAGAAACAAATACCATATTTTTTTTGTTCTTCCTTGGTTTCTTTATCATGTTTGATTGGTGATGTTGGTTCTTCTGCCGCCTTAGGCTCAGATACATCCACTGTTACAGTAGCCTGAGAAGCACTTGGAGAGACCGAGGTAGCTGGTTGAGTGGAGGTCGGTGGTCTAAACATGGATTCAGGCGCCGCAGTTGATGGCGGAGGATAAGGAAAAGGTGACCGCGGTGAAAATGGAGGAGTGAACTGGTTGCTCTGGGAACCCATCTGGCCCATCATGGTCTTGAAAGCTTGTTGCATAGCATATTTCTAGAAGATCATCAAAATTGTACATTTAGCAAAATTTAAAAAAAAAATAACAATAGTGAGACACAACTGTCACTGTAATGTACAAAATACCATCTCAAACATATGGGAGAAGCCACTCCACAAGCTACTTTACCAATTTCCACTTCCAAATGCCAATAAAAGCTAAAATTCCTCGAGCAAGCACCGCAATGTTATAGATTGTAGCAACATGGATGCAAGTAATCTAAACCCGAAAACTCTCCGACCCCTCCAAAAAAAAAAGGTTTTAAGAAATATCCCAGCTAACCCAACCTTTCTCCAAACTAAACCAAAGAGGCAAAGTAGAGCAACAATAGTCCAGAAACTTGAATATTTGGAGCTTGAAAGTTGCTAGCTTTCTACTAACTAATAAGTATCGTCGCCAGCTGAGACAGTAGAACAAGAAAGACCAAATGACATTGCTTTCCTTCACTTAAACCCCCTTCTTGTTAACCCGTCTATCTTTCCCTTTCATTTTGGTGACACCTCGAACAAGGGCTTATTCAATAGAAGTACTCAATACAAGTAAGTTTCACAACTAGAAAGATCAAAACGATAGCTCCAGCAAGATCAAAGTCACTATAACAAAGCACCATACACAGTTCAGTGATTTCACCACTAGAAATCAGAACACTAACCTTCACATACGAAGCGACCCACGAGAACAGCGCCGACAATCCAACACCAACCCCGATCCAAAACAACGGCGACCCACTACAACAAATCACAAACCAACAAAACCCATGTCAAAAACCACTCCAAAATGTACAAAATCTAACCTCAACCAACCACACCAAAACCCCAAATCCCAAAACAGAGTAATCCCAAAACCCTAAAATCAAACCACAAAACCCTCACAATTGCGACGGCGGAGGCGTGGGAGGAATCGGGTTGACCGCAACCGAGGTAATCGACTGCTCACGACCACCGAACCCGGTGGCAAAGGTCTTCATCGCACCGACTCTGCTTTTTCCATGGCCGTGCTTGGCGGGGAACGAAGAGGAGAAGGCGAAGATTGAGACTTTGTTTCTTAATCTGTGAGAGGATGATGTTGTAGGGTTTTTTGAGGGGGAAAAGAGGGGCTTGGGGTGGAACCCGAGGATTGGGTTGTGGGAAACTAGGGTTAGGTTTTCCATGTTGGTGTGGTGATGAAGCAGAAGATTGAAGGGGATGAAATGAAATGGTGTTGAACGGTTTCACTGAGGGCGGCGAGGAGTGATGATTGTCAGGGATGAGAAATATTAGTGAGATTTTTTATTTGATATTATTTAAAAAATTATATTTGTTAGACGGTTATATTTTAACATCAAATTTATCCTATAAAGATAGGAGTTTGAGGAAATCACAAACGTTTATTCTAGAGAGATAAAGATTTAAAAAGTCATTAAGATTTGTCTTGAGTAGATTAGTAGAAAAATCTAGATATGGACCGTTAGATCGCTTTGATCTACATCGTGGAGAAGAATTTGTATATAAATGAGTTTTGGTTGATTTTGTAAACTATCAATTTCAATATAAACAATCTCTTGATATCAACATATATTTTTTTACTTTTAAGTTTTTTTTTTTATCTTGAAATATTGAAGTTAGACTGAGTTTAAATAAAGATTTAAATTCAAATGAAGATGTGAATAGTTTGACTATAATACCGATACAAGAATCGAACCGTGACATGATGCTGGTAGGATGAGCAAGATTATGTTCTACTCCTACCACTACCGATGGTTTATTGGTTTGATTGTTCCATTCAACAAATAGAGTTCGAGACGTGGATTTTATGTTAGAATAATTTTTCATCTAAACAAACGTCATCTTTCAATCATAGTTCCATCGTTGTCGATTGTTATCTGGTGTGATTTTTTTACTCATTTAGATTATCTATATAAAAATGAGAGTTATGTGCATTAATAACAGTAACTCGATACTACTTGGTATTGAATTAATGTCATGTTACATTTGATTTAAGGATGTTCATTCCGTGCATAGGGAAGAGGAAGTGCCACAGAAATACCCGATAACATCTGTGGTAGTGTTGTGAATCATGCACTTGGACATATACAACAATGTCTGTCACAAACCTTGACAACACTGTCTTATAATATGGGACTTGAAGCATCAAATTAGCAGAGCCAAAGACTACAAACAATACCAAAAGAATCCTAGAACAGCATCAACATCATCAGTGCAAAACATGCTACGACGATGCCTTGCAAACTTGTGATGGCATCTGCAGATGACTGTGTCAAGGGATGGTGGAAAGTGTAGTTGCATCGATTAGGCGGGGGAGGGGTAGGGGTCGTTGATGGCAACTGATCCATACTTGGCGCTGAGGCGGTGGCATTGGATGGTGGGTTGTTTGACGGGAAGAAAGGAGGCGGAGCAGTGGCCTCAGCAGGCGGAGAAGGGCTGGAGGCAGATACTCCTGTGACAGTTACAGCGTACTGCATACCGGCAGCACAGTGGCCTTGAACGCCGCATATGAAGAAATACTTTTTTGGGTCCGGGAGCGTCCACTGTATCATGCCGCTACTGTCTGATCTGATGGGATTGCTTGTCGTGCAGTTCATATAGTCATCTTCGCTCACTTCCATTACATTTATGGTTGGCCCGATCATAGAGAAACACTGCAAGCATCACGCATAGGCAGACGTCATATGCAAAACCCTATTTCAGGCAAAGCACGCAGTGAAAGATATGAATGAACCAACAACATGCTCAAAGTAAGCAAGCAAAAACATTAGTGCCAACAACACACGCAGTGAAAGAGTCCACTGAGCATATCCGCCAACCATGCAGTTTATCGCCGGAGACTACAAAAGACAAGAAAAGGATCATGGAAAGAAAGATCGCCGCCATTGACTTAGTGAAGAGAGTTGGACAAAACAACTGGCTTGAAACTTTCAGTGGTACTGTAGTATATATAGCAGAGGAAACTTGGAGTTCACTTTCTATATTCTTCCCTGATTATATACGGGCTATGGCCACAGTATCCACATTATACCGTTGAAACGCAGGCAAGGATTCTATCTATATTTTGTTGTTATTGATCACTATTAAAAACAAAAACTACAGAATAGAGGGAAGCAGATTGATCTGCATCAGCAAAATTAAAACTTCATCTAATCATAGGAAGTAATACTTGGAAAAAATACTGCTACTCTGTTTTCCTTCAAAGAACATAAATAAATAAAGGGTTTAAGAAATGTGTGTCATAGGTGGGTATCTACTAACAAATCAACCGTTGAGATTAAAACAAAAACAAATCAAGGATTGAGATTAGATTGTTCTTTTAGTCTTCATCATTCATTTTTAACCTTTAAATCTTAAACTGGACACACCTATGTCATAATACAGAAAAA
>LIEC01011812.1:79225-97841 GCA_001925005.1 Drosera capensis
AAAAAAAAAAAAAAAAAAAAAAAAAAAAAAAACAAACCCGAGCTGAATAGTACAGAAAAGAAGATGCACCAGATATAAGATAGCCCTCACCATTGATAGTCCGAGGTTCCATTACTCTACAGATTCAAGGTCTTGCCTTTTAATTGAGTGATGATCATCCTCGTTCGATCCTAGCTATTCCATTCAAGATTTTTTTCACTTGTATCGGTTCTACTCGCTGTAACTTGTCTGCAAGGCGTTAGCTCAATAATACTGCACATAGAGTTGGAATGTGCTGCCCATAGATATTGTGCCCACATCTTTATTATAAATTATCACCTTGTCCCCTCGATTGTTAACTTGGGAAATCACATAACCCAACAAGAAGGATAACTTGTACAGTATGAGAAAAAGGATTTAATGGCGATCTTGTGTAAGAATCTGTTGCACCAGCTGCAGAACTATGTTCGAGTCGAGCTATGAACGAGCTTGTTCTGAGTGTAAATGCCCATCGTATATGGTTTGTGCAAGCCACAGCTGCATATAATTTGATCATGTTCTCCAGCCACATTATGTGGACTGATGGTGATGGATATGCTTAATGTTAAAACAGCGATTAATTAATGTGGAGTACTACTATGCCAGCGAAGTGTGAGTACTATACCAGCACATAACCACTGGCATTCTGTGTACTCTCTTGGAAGGGAATTCAAGAGAATACAAACTGCATCATATCTTCGCTAAGCGCTATGTATGGACGGAAACGAAATTGAGAATCAACTCTATAATAAAGGAGAGCAACACATGCATATCCCAGTTGAAGCGGCACCCTTATATAAACTAGCCCTACCAATGGCATCATCATTGAAGGTAGCTGGTTTTTTCTATATCAGTGGTTGAGTTGAAATGTGCTTTAGCAGCTTGGTTTATTCTCACTCTGTCAATTCATGCTTCCTATGCTAAGCCCACATTGCCAGCCAATTCTCGTTGCGTATGTGAGATATTCTGTCTTTTTTCAGGATTCGGTTTGATTTGAAACAATCGAAGGCATCCTTTGTTCGTCTGAACATGGACGGTCTGTTGGGAAATTTCATCTTATCGATCTTGTTAATCATGTATAGGATGTGGGGGGGAGAGATATACTACGCAACGGTGTCAAACCCCTGACAACGTGATTCGGGAGGAAGGATTGTTAACCGTTAAACCCTGCATATGATGAACACATACTTCAAGAAATTTGTTAGTCATATTCGATCCTATATACTCAATCGGTCCCACAAAACTTTCAACGTATGTAAATTTGGCACGCATTAAATGACGATCACATATTTTATAAATTTATCTTGAAACATTAATTATTGGGTCAGTTATATATTTCAGCATAATACAATTTATGTATTATATTTATATATAATACATAAATAAAACGATTTATAAAAACACGATCAGTCGTAATTTGATATAAGAATAAAATTTATATATATATATATAATATAAAAATATATATATATTATATTTTTGGTGGTGGTGGAGGGGACAGAAATCATGGGACTGAAAGCACCATTGATAAAACTGCTGCAACACATTCTGTCAGT
The DNA here is from genome assembly GCA_001925005.1 of Drosera capensis. Classification (NCBI taxonomy): domain Eukaryota; kingdom Viridiplantae; phylum Streptophyta; class Magnoliopsida; order Caryophyllales; family Droseraceae; genus Drosera; species Drosera capensis. Next base: position 80,800 of record LIEC01011812.1, read on the forward strand.
ATTTCATACAATCTCATCTGTAGATAACTGTCAATATGTACTTTTATAAATCATAACCGAATGACAAGACAAGCTGATACATTGCAGAGCAACAATAATTTCACATTTACACATGAACAATGAACAATATACAGAGGTATCAACCATCATAATCATCCATCCATTAACTGTATACATCTCAACAAATTGAATCGAAGGAAAAAAACAGAGAAGAAACAACAATCCAAGAGTCCAAAACCTCTCTCAAACCCTTACAATGTAATCAGAATGAAATCAATATCACACAAAACTATAACCAAAAGTGATAAAAAGAAACCGTCAGAATCTTGTTTTGAAACACACACATGTTGTCGTAGCTCACTCGGGTGTCTTGATTTTGAACCTATATAACAACTTCTTCTTCTTGGAACTTTTATTGTCGATCGAGAGAACCACCTTGCCAGGCTCAGTGATCTTGAAGCTATCAGCAATAATGGGATCATCGACGACAGCAAACTTCCTCGGTTTCGATACAAGGACAGTGTAACCTTCAGCGGGCACATATTGTGCTTCATATGTGACATCCCAACCAACGACTCTGAGCTCCCATACGAGAACAGATGGCTGCAAATTGTACGAATACCAAACAAGATAAGCTAACAGCATATAACCGAGGTTCCAGCAATCATGCTCAATTCTGCAAGAATGCTACTCTCTGATCCGACTCTACACAGATCCGACTTTTTATACATGTATGTTTGAATTTCGAACTACTCAAACCACAATGCAATTACATCTTGTAAAGTTGCATTGCCAGTGTAAAACACAACATTAAACAAAGAAGAAATGAATGAACTAACCAGCTGTGTGTGTGAGAGTTCCACTTCGTGTTTGCTGTTCGGCTTGACGTCTACCTCAATGACAGAATCCTCATGGGAGAACTCCAATTCGCCGGTCCTGCTGTGACCACCATATTGCACCGGGACATGTTCAGGAGCGATATACCTAATTTTTTTCACACATGGAACATGTGAGTATTGCTACAAGAAGTTGCAAGCTCTGAACATTGCATCAATAAATCACACTATATCACAACCTAGAAATAGAACAAAGTTCAAGGGGCACAAACTTGAAGAGTGTTTCAGCTGTTTTCGATGCACCAGCAAATACAAACTTGCTCTTGCTCCTCGGAGTAAACACCGAGATGTACACCCAGCTATAAGCGACATACCACCAAGATACATTGATGCACACCTGCAATCATTTCCACAATCAGAAATCAATAACCAAGATTGACAACAAAGCACCTTTGGTGTCACCATAAACGAGCTAGGCAGACCTGTTTGGCAACGAATTCGGGATAATTATCCTGCAGCAGCTGAAAGAACTTGCTAGTAACCTTGTAGAGATCCCTCTTTCCATACCCAGGAGAATTCTTCAGATCATTGACGAGAACCAACGAGTTGATCCCAGTCGGCCCAAAATCGAACTTCTTCACGGTCCTCTCCAGAAACTGGACCAACCATTTCAGGAACTTCTTCTGCTTCTCAGCATCAGAAAACGCATTCTGATAGAACTCCTTGTCCTGAAACTCCCCGAACACATTGTACACGACCGGGCGCTTCTCCTTATCGAACCCATGAACAAACACCACCTTCTCGTACTCAGTCCCCAGATCCTCCTCCAGGAGGGTGTCCACACCGAATTCCTTACGCCAGCGGACGGTGTTCTTGAGCATTGCGAAGGCCTCCTTCGGCTTGAAATCCCTCGCCCTGAGGAACTTGAGGAGGATCGTGTCGCTCCTCTCGTCCCCCAGGAGTGGGACTCCATACAGGAACACCTCCTCCGGCTCCACAACAGGAGCCGGAGCAGTCACCTCCTGAGGGACTGGTTCTGCTTCTTGTTTCACTTCTTCTGCTTCTTTCTCGAGCGCCTGTTCCTCGGACTGAGGAGCAGACGGAGGAGGAGCAGAGACTGAGACAATCGTTTCCTCGATTGCCTCCACGGTTTTCGCTCCATCCTCATCAACAACAGCAGCAGCTGCAACCATATCTGCTACCGCCGGAGGCGGCGGGGTGACAACCTCAGCTGATTCGTCCACCGCCTCCTCGGAAGCCTTCTCCTCCTCAGCAGCAGCCGCAGCAGGAGGAGCCTCCTTCTCCTCCTCCTTTTCCTCCTCTTTCTTCTCTTTCTTCTCCTCTTCAACAACCGCCTCCGTTGCAGCCTGCTCTGTCTCGGGCTCCGCTTGTGGTGGTGGGGGTGGAACAGGGGTGAAGAGATGATTGTTAAGGGCGTCCTGGACGAGCTTCTTCAGCTCGTCTAGCGCCTTCTTCTGGTAATCAGGGAGGTCGGCGACGACGTTGGTCTCCTCCTTGAAGGAGACCGACCCCGCCACCTTCTTCGGCTCCTCCTCCACCACCGCCCCAGAAGCCGGCTTTTCGGCCTCCGGGATAACCACGGCCTCTTCCGGAGGAGGTGGGGCCTCGACCTTCGGGAAAACCACCGGCTCCTCCGGCGCAGGCGGGGGAGCAAGGGGAGCTGAGTCTGGATTATTCAAGGGTTCTTCAGCCATGGAAAAGAGTGAATTGAGAAATGGGTTCTTTGTGGAAATGGGAGGAGAGTTGGGAGCTTTGGGGATTTAATATGGAGGAGAGAGGGAGATGATTGGAACTTTGGAGACAGACAGACTGGCAAGAACTTGATTGCCAGCCAGCTATTCGCAGGGGACTGGGGGCCATAGGTGATGTATGAGGATGACCCGGTCAGCTGTATACAGAATAAACCTGCTGCCTGCCTGCTCTTGATTTTGTTCTCTTCTTCTGTTGACTCATTACTGCTCGTTATAAACACAGGAATCAGTAACGGCTATGCTATGATTATCGTAATACTGTTGCATGAAGTTCATCAATATGTATTACGATGATCAGTAACGGCTATGTTATGATTATTATAATTTTGTTGACTCATAGCATAGTCGTTATAAACACAGGAATCAGTAACCAGCTACAGTTCATCAACCTAAATATCAAAACTATGTTGTGTCAATGATAAGAGTCCCAAAGTAGCATCGAAGTCTCAAACTAGTACTACTTCCTTTCAATTTAATTGTAAAGGGTTTGAATGGATATAGGATGTGCGTATTGAATTTATATGAAATTTGATTAAAAAAAATTATTTTAGAGATAAGAAAATGAAAGAGGATGAGAAAGTTGATAATGAGATAGTTTGATCATATTAATTTAAATTGATTATCAAATAAGAAAAAAATATTACATTTATATTAAAATTAATACTTCATCCGTTTCAGAATATATACAACACTTATCTATTTGGAATGTCACAAAATATATACAACATATCATATTTAATAATCTTTTCATATAAAATAATATTAAAAAAATCATAATATATTATCGTACATCCACTATCTTCTCACATAACTGCTACAATAAACCTTATTGTCATAAAAAAAGATATTCTTTCTATATTAAATTATACATAAATTTAATAAACACATAAATATATATATCGGATCAAATCATTGTTCATATTTTAAAATAAAGGGAGTAAGAAAAATATTACAAATCCATGAATTTTTTAGAGGAGAGCAGTGATGTTCAATAGAGTAATTTTTCTCTGTTGGATAAGGAATTAAAAAAAAAAATCAGACGATAAGAAATTAAACAAGAAAAAATCAAAGGTCGGGCGACATGTTTCAAATGAAGTCAGAGCACTGCCCTGTCTCTTGAGCAGGCAAGTCGCAGCTAGGAGAACCAAGGTTTCTATTGAAAGGCTGCAGTGCGCCTAACCGGTTCTCTTTCACAAGAAATAAACGACTGTCTAGCTATAGTAAGAGGCGGACTCCTGGGGCAGGGGCGGAACAGGCAGATACATTGTCTTGGGATGCGCAATTGCAGACACACAGCACGACCAATGTCTGTGACAGAACAGTTGTTGTAGCTACGAGTGGTAGTACTCTAAATTCAAAGCAGATCCTTGTCAAAAAAGAATTCAAAGCACACAAAGGTAATTTTTTTCATTTTAAAATATAAATAAATAAATATTATTTATATTATGAAATAAAAAAAAAAAACTATTTTGTTTCTCCTAAATATAGCTCAAGTTGAAGTCCACGCAGCAAGGTAAACCATTGTTTTGACTATTTTTGTTTACCAAACTTCGCATTTTATCTGGTCCTAGGAACCAAATTTAACAACTATACAATGATGCAATTTTTTAAACTTATAAAGTGACTACCATTATTTCTCTCCCAATCGTGATCCTCACATGACCACGAATACTATCATATTGATTTTGACGTTGTCTATGAGCAAATCTTGTCATTTTAATCACGTCAACTGTAGGAGGTAGGTGAAAGAACATCTTTGCGTATACTATTCTTGTTTTTATATAAAAAAATATTTTATAATATTTTTATATATAAAAACGTTTGAGTTTATGATTAAAAAACGATTCATCAATAAAACAATTCTTAGAAACTGGAATAACAAAAGAAGAAAAGGGGCGGAAGGACATGACATACCGTTACGGAAGATTTTAGCAGACGTGTGGTCACCGTTGTATGTCTCCTCTCCGCCCTCTCATAGTCTCATCTCCACACCACCCTGTGCCCCCTCTTCACTTTTGGCGAATGACAGCAACTTATATTTTGCGGATATCCTGTAAAACCAAGGTTAAAAATTATGCCCACGCATCAGATCTTTGATTATTGAATGTTAATAACTTGATACCAATATAGTAGATCGTTCGACATTTAGTTTTGAAGTATCCGATGCTTTTAAACATTGATTATGCTAAAACTGGGGAACTCTTATCGAAATTTCGGTAACAAGGGAAAAAAAATCATCCATAACAGTACCACACAAAACTAGCACACTCACATACACCAAGTTTGAGTTTCTGGGTTACTCGTACTGAACAACAGTGTTGTAGTCTGCAGAGAAGAGGTCGCAACCTGTTGATTGCAGGGTTTGCAACCTTTAAAACCTGTGCTCAATATGGGTGGATCAATGATTTATAGATCCTTCAAACTCAAAAATAATTATCCGTGTAAGAGGATATATAAATAGAAACTAAGCTCGATTTCAATATGAGTTGAGTTCAATTTATTCTTTTAACAGACCGTGATTGAAGTATCGCAACAAAATCTTTAACACAAAACTTTTTTGCACATATGACCAAGTCCAAAACCTTAGCAAAAGATTCTACCACGACAAGAGATGCCATAACGTCTACCAAAAACAGCATCATAAGAGCAACTCCAATGGACTATCTATTTGAAATAGCATATGCATAATATAATAAATTGTTGATTTATTTCACTCCAATGGGAGTGTTTTTAATAGACAATTTTAGTTTTTGCTATATTCATTGTTATATTTGACAATGAAAATAACTATAGCTATTCTTCCAAGTCAATGAAATTTATGACAAACTCCAAATGAAAGAAAAAGAAAAAAATCAATACAAATCATGTGATAACATTTTTACTAATCATCAAATAATATTGACAAAGTATAATCTTATATCATTGAAGCAATATCATATAATTTAATAAATCTATATTATTCATCAATAAAATATAACTATATCTATGTCAAAATATCTGCCACCATAAAACATGGCAAAAAGCCAAAGGCAAAGCTGGAGGCAAACAGCCTTTCTTTCTAGTATTATTCTCTTTTTGTTTGGGCTCTCATAGTTGCATTTAATTCAAGAATATCTCACAGTGATGAAGGTGGGTATATAGGAGTATGAATTTTGTCAATGGAAGACCGTTCAAGAAAGCTGGAAAAAAGAGGAAAAGAGGAGACATTTAGCTGTTTTCTGGTCACTTTTGCTTATTGTGATTTGACTTATTATCAAATCGATTAGTGTTACTCCTATCGTTTTAAGGTCTGCATATGAGCACACTATCATTGTTATCCCATTTTGTCTTCCTCATCTAACATGTCTCGATTTACGAATTTTTTTATAAATATCAACTCAACTCAACCTATCCAACATTAGAGACTCATATGTTATGATCAAAACGATGATCAAGATAACTATAACAGTTCATATAAGCTTGTTATGAAAAGTATCCTACACGAAGAATAACCCCCAAAACTCCGGCAATCATATTTTTGAACCATGACTATCGATGTCAGGATTAAACCCACGAAGCACGCCGCAACATCCCTATCTTTCAACTTCAAAGAAGAAGCATCCTTCGAACAAATAACATCGAACTTTTGCCCATTGTCTCCTTATGCAATTACTCGTGCTCAATTCAACATCCTAATGACACGGAGCCACACAGATCAAGGCCTTTCCGATTCAACAAAATTGACAACGATAGCGTCGAAAGAGATGTCGACAAACAGAAGAAGTTGACGGTGAGCTTGAGAAAATTGCATCAGGACAACCACACAGAGGTCATTGGTGCAAGGAGTCCATATTAATTATAATATATATATAATTATAAGTTTTATTTTCATATCAAATAATGTCTGATCCTTCCGCAATACGTAATTTATATAACCATTGATGTTTCACAATAAAGTTACAAAAAAAATAATGTTTGAACATCGTATACGCATCAAACTTTACCTGGATATACGTACAAAATATTTTAATATTTTCGGAAGGGGGAATATGAGAGATGGCGAATTAAAGGTGCGGCTCCCATGGCAATCATCTTACATCTATGAACCTGTTTTGGAACATAAGAACCGAAAACTTTCAGGCGCGACTTTGAACGAGCATCGAAGGTGAAGGAACTAACACAGGAATAACCAAGGGTTCGAAAAGCGACATGTATAACTTGTTTTTCGACACATGATCCGCTCCACAAGACATGGAACTATGATGTAACTTAAGGATTAGCAGAGACGTGGACGTTAGGCATACATGTGCATTTGTTGACATTCTGAGGCAATGTCTAGACTAATCAAAGAGATAACAGCTATGTTTAGGTTAGCCCCTCCAAAGATAATGACAAACTTTGACACACAAAAAAAACGATAATGAAAAACTAACATGGCTTGTATGCAAATCAAGATAAGGTAACTATCAGCAGTCGTCACGAATCACTATACGTGGCTTGTAACGCATTACTGCCGCCTCAAATTAAATCATTGAAAGACGACTACTCAGCCACTAATGAGCAGATTTATTGTTGAAAAACAAATTTGTACAGACAGATAGTGAATAAGACCGATTATGGTCTCTTTAATCATCCAATAACCTTGAGAGGGTTGAATTTTGAAGCATGCTTGTCATCATGCATATGGTACCGTGGATAAGATATTAAACCACGCTAAAGGTAAACCATATCCCACCAAAAACAGGGACTAAAGATTCTAACCCGTATATGTTCCCGCCAAGACTCGAAGGTACGACCTTCTCATATCTTCCTATATGTTACTATTCAATCAGAGTTTCTAATTTCGATTCGTTAAGTTTTATATAGATTTTTAATTCCTACGACTCGGTCACTAAGACGAACCAATATAAACAATCATAAAATCGAACCCCAATGCATTTCCGAACTAAATTCTTAACACCTAACTCGGCCATTACACAAGCTATAGACTCGATAACAGGATGACAATTCATGACCACCAGGACGCATGATTAGAACGGAATCCTAATACTTAGCGGGTGCACGCTTTATTTATTTATCCATCTTATGCATGATTAAAAAGATGATACTAAAACAGATCGATGTTGTTGTCCATTACAGCTTTTATAATGTTTGTAGTGGTGACCATGATTAGTGTACAAACAGGGGACCAAGCCCCCTCTTGAGCTTGTCTTTGCTCGCATTTGTTTTGATCAAATTAACAGATCAAACTAGGCTGGCCATGTTCTCCAGCCGCTCACTTACAACTATTCACGACTCTGCTTTTCTCCTATTCCTTTTATGAATGTCATATAATAGCGAAGAATGATGAGTATTAGACCCCAAATTTTCATTAAAGTAGTGCCCAAAAGAGTTAAATTATGCTTAAACGTGATTAAATTAGACGGCGAAATAATTTATGTTTAAGGCCCTTGTCCTGAGAATGTGGTGTTCTACAATTGGCAGATAAGTGCAAACTGTCATGTGGATTCCAGTTGCTTTCTCCAATCTCACAATCAAGTGCCGACTCGTTCCTCTTCGGACGATGATTACAGATATATAAGATTGATTAGAGCCGATTAAGCTTGGATTTTAGTTAAATGGATGATGTTTTTCCAGATAACGGGGAGTCTAAGCACATGGAGGAGGATCACCAGTTAAAAAGTCCCAAGAGGGCCGTGGGCCGTGGCAAAGCATATGGTGCTATGTCAGTTTTAGTAAAAGCAAGCGTGACAGGAAATGCGAAGATAACGAAAAGGGGAGTCAGTACCTTGGCATGCGAGCGCTGTCCATAGCAGCAAAGAATACATAGACAAGTAGGATACTGGAAACATGATTCATGGAGTTCTGAGTTCTGACGCTCGATGTTGCAACAAAAAACCCTGAAAAAATCAAGAAGAAATAGCTCATCCACTGAACAACAAGATCTGCTCATCACATTCGTAAAAAGTAACAAGATAATATCACGAACGACCAATCTAACTGAGCTGTAGACATAAAAACATACTGGTTCGAGTTAATAAGTCAGATGGTTGCCATACAAGATGGCTTGGAATATGGTCTCACGTAGCAGTATAGTATCAGCATCCAGACAAATGTGACAGTCATGCGCTTCTTCGCCCAGCTACCAGAAAACTTCTGCAACTCAATCAAATAAGCAAGTTTTCTGTTGCAACTTTGCCATTCCATATCCTTTTGTGCAGAATACTTCTGAACCAACTGTAGGTAGTTCGTACACTATGAAGAAATATCAGCTTCAAAATATCTGCAAGAATGTAGAGAACAGATGACGGCACTCATATAAACTGCTCAAGATGACAATAGATTTAACTAGAGAATGCAAAAAGTTTTGAAGCCTCATTCGTAGGAAGAAGATTGATCAGTTAATAACCAATTTTCCACAGGAATCCCAAAAGCGCTGAATATATCAATTCTGCTAATACATATTCTAAAGTGTAGAAATACGTAAAATAGTTTCAGTTGTCTCAGAGCATTATGACTCTACAGGTTTCCAATCATGGATCTCTCGAACAGAACCAGAACTCGTGCATTGCTATGAAGATAACAATGAAGAGGCTGACAGATTGGAAAGAAATAGTCATTTTAACTGACGGATTGCTAGTGCAGAGGCAATTGCATATACTATGCGATGGGTAGATGCACTACCGATGTTGCCGCTTCAGCATTATCAAACACTGTACACTTTCTTTTGTCGAGCAATTAAATGATTCAGGTTCAGTGAAAGATTTATCCAGGAACCTGTGAAAGAACACAAAAACATACAGTAAAAGATGTGGCAACTACTGAAGTATCACCATGTGCAGCCAAGAGGATTACAGAGGATTTTAGCATGAACGATCGTCGAGAACTAAGATCAGAAAAATGGCCTATAAACCATGTAAACAAAGGTATATGAGCACTCTACTTGACATGGTAATAGTCACAGGTCAAGCTGTATCAAACACACAGCCTTCAAAATCTGGAAATTACACCAGTTATTACGTAAAGGAAGTTAGCGCAACAGTTCAATAGAAACTAATGCTATCCAAATTATATACCTACAAACATCTATCCACGCTCCCATAAACTAAAGGTGTGATCTATCGACACTCCAATAAACTAAGGCCACCAAGCAGTGGAAACTCATGCTAACTACTAACACAACCAAGAAATTCAAAAGTAACCTTTAAAATCCTCAATAACAAACTGCTATCAATTTCCCCTGATTATAACCATGACGAATACATGAAACCACCTCAAGACATCCATGGCAACAGAAAATGTGAAATCATTTTTACCACAACCAGGGGCTTTGTTGCATACTAGCTGTCTAACTTCACCAATACACGTTTGAAGAATAGCGGTGGCAAATTCCCACCTTTAAATAGATTGAATATGATGCGACCATTTTCTCCAGGGTGGAGCATTCTTACATGTTATCCAAATGTTCAAATAATGCCATATACACAATCCTATATTACTTTAGCTTCATAAAGCAAGGACCTGGACTTTCCTGTTGTACGTGTGCGTTCTTGCAAAGTAAACAAAGAGAACTAACGAGGCAGCGGTAAGCCCTGCGAGCAGCCAGTAGAAGTAATCAAGGTGAGCCCTGTCGAGATTATCCACAAGCCAACCATCTCTTCCGTCTCCACTGGTCACCTCATTGATGAAAGAAACAAGGTATCTGCTCAAAAGACTCCCAATCCCAAATATACTCAAGTAAAGAGAGAGACCCACGCTCCTCAGCTCATTTGGAACCTGACCATAGAAGAACTCTTGCAGCCCAACCATGGCAAACAAATCCGCGATCCCAAACAGGGTGTTCTGGGGGATCAGCCACCATACACTCATAGGAACAGTCACAACAGGGAGATCAATGAGCCCATGTTCTAATGCAACCTCTCAATCCTCTTTCTCTCAACTAGAGCTGCTGTGACCATGGAAACCATAGACATGAACATCCCAATGCCTATCCTCAGGAGCATGGTTATGCCTGAGGAGTTGCCAGTAAACACTCGGGTAACAGGAACAAAGACACGATCATAGATAGGGATGAAGATGACTATGAAGAGGTTGATAAATGAATGTAACGAGGCAGGTGGGACTGAGAAGTTATTCCCTATAGATCAATCCATGGTAGCACCTTGTTTGGTTAAGAATGTTGACGGTTGAGCAAAAACGATTGCAAATACAAAACTTGTTGCCCATAGGGGAAAGAGCCTGACGAGGGCTTTAGCATCTTCAACGTCCTGGATACTGCAAGCACTTTCTCCTACATCTTTGGTTGAATTGACAGTCTTAATCAACGCTTTGTCCAGGAACCAGTCAGAGTCACCAAGACATCAATCAAACCATGTTAAACAAACTTGAGCTTCTCACAGATTGTTTACTCGGCAGAATCAAATATATATGTCAAAGTAGATGATGAATACTTGAGTTGTAGAGATCCCTGGTATGATGCAACTCCTTGAGCTTCTAGCTTGTCATCTACTGGAGACTTAGAGCGCCAGTTCCTCGCTGCAGTAACAAACACTCGTCCAATCCTTGGAAAAGGGTTCTCCTCAATAAGGTTACTGCTGTACCGATAAGTCCTACTTCCCAGCAGAAACACAGCCAGGGCAATACCCATGATCAAACACGGGATGCCAAAGCCAAGACCTCAACTACCATTAACTACCATTATCTTGAATATAGAAGAGGGCAGATAGTGCCAGCAAAGGGCCTCCACATAGGCCAAAGTACCACCAGTTGAAGAACGAGCTCTTAGCTTTTAACTCCTCCGGATCATGCCCATCAAACTGATCAGCTCCAAAAGCTTGAACGCATGGCTTGTGCCATCCTTGGCCTATCGCCACTAGATACAGAGATGAGTAGAAGATAACCAGTTGGATGGTTGGTGGAGAACAAGACGATGAACCTCGGAACATCTTGTCGCAGTTTGAACTGACTGAAGGCAGCGTAGCTGATAGTGAGAGAAAGCCCAACCCCTGCTCGACCAAATTCGTGATCATGTGAAACACACATGATTAGAAATTCGATGAAGATCTAATAATGCACCAGCAAAGCAAGCAAAAACTCGAACAATTTATTTTATACTACCAAATAACAATTCGAGCTAAACATAGATATAACAACCACCGGTGGTAAAATAGTCTCATTCCAGGTGCCGCAACTCGTGGTTGGTTCAGATATAGTATAATATTAGTTCGTGATTCTAAAAAGTAGATTGCCCTTTTAAGAAGGAAGCTAAAAAAAAAAAACCCCAATTTGAGAATCACAAACTTTTCACAGTTTCGCAATTATGTTAGTCCTTGAAGTATCTTCCGAAGTTCCACAAGCTAAGTATACCGATCGCAATACTCTTTATAAGTACTGTTGCAACACCCGAATTACCACAAAACATACCACTTCTACAACACATCACAACAAATTGCAAAGAAGCACCTCTAGCCAAATGAAGCAAACTAAATGGACACGCATAATGAACCAAACAAAGATCACACATCATCATAGTATAAAACGAAACAAAACACAAACCAAGATGTAGACGAGAGAAGTAAACACATTGGTCCGATATCTTCCCGAAAAACGAATCCGCAACAACTGCGCCCGCCAACGGCAGCAGCTGCGCCACGCCGGCCCACGCATTCACGCTCTAGGCCGCGACCGCCGTCGGCTGTCCCAGGGGGCCCGTCAAGTAACTGATAAGGTTGTCCCCGATCCCGTAGAGCGCTATCCTCTCCGCCATCTCCACACCTACACCAAGAAATTTCAACTTCAATATTCAAAACACTAACTCCAATATATTTCAAAAAAATGAAACAAAATGAAAAAAAGGAAATCAATTGATTTGTGGTTTTAGTTTGGGGTTTACCGATGATGAAGCGAGCGGACTTCCATGTGCCGTACTTGGATCGGACGGCGGGGTGGCCATCGAAATCGACGGTGTCGAGGTCGGGGAGGAGAGGGGCTTTGTTGTCATCGGCGGCGGCGGAGGCCATGGGTGGGTGGATTGAGGTGTGTGAGAGGGGAGAGTGGAGCGTGGAAGGTAAAATGTGGAGGAGAGATTACGTTTCTTTGATTTGGATTTTTCCTTTGTCTGGGTTGTAAATGGTTGATTGTTGAGGGTTTGCTTTCGTTTGTGACTTCTGACGGGTTTGGTTTTGGAGGGTATTGACGTTGAGGGCAGGAATCCCCCATTCTTTCGAGAATATTTTAAATAATGTTAGTTCAAATAGTATGGATTAAGCAAATAATTATTGAAAAAATTTTATTTGTCTTTCAAAGTTAACGGATTAGGATCTAGTCGGTGCATATGGCCATATTAGTAAACAGATACATATGTGATATCCGTGGAATTATCTTGCTTAAGCATCGAATTGTCAAAATTGACTACTAACCAATTGAAATAATCCATTAGTATTTTTCTAGAGATGGTGAGTGGGATTTAAGAGATAAAATAAGAAAAAGGGGAAAAAATATGGTAAGATAATTTGATTATATTATTAATATAAATTAATTATTAAACAAAAAATTTAAATATTTTAAATAAATTGAGTGAAAAAAATATTATAAATAAATTAGGAGGATGTGAATATTTGATTACTCTGTCAGGAAAAATAAAAATATATATGTATGATTAAATCGTTATAGAGAAGAAGCATTTTCTTTGTTATTAATTTAATTGGGATATTTTAATGAAAATAATAGATATATATATTATCACATATATAAATTTAAATATATATAATTAATATCAATGATTAAGATTAAAAAATGTGGATATTTTTGAGAATATGGACCAACTTGATGGTTGTGGACCAACTAATTATTAGATTCTTATTCTAAAATACATCTTAATATCATGTTTTAATTTTTATTATTAATTTTAAATAAAAATATATAAACTTAGACATATATCATGTAATATTTTGTTGACATTTATTTCAATTTATTAAATAAATTGGACTAAACTTGCACGTTGAACCTCATCCTCGTCTCTCTACATCATCACCACCCCATCACAACCAAGAGATGCAACCACCCTCCTCCTCCTCCGGCGCCGGCAGCAGCCACGACCTCAACCACCACCCCCTAACCACACCACCTCCACCTCCACCGTCGTCGTCTCTCGCCCGATTCCGCTCCGCCCCCGCCGCCTCCTCCTGGCTAGACGCCCTCCTCGACACCGACGAAGATGCGGACCCACTCAAACCCCTTGGCTTCACCCACCTCCTCACCTCCGGCTCCCCTTCCACCACAAACACGAGTGCTTCCACCTCATACAGTATCCCCTCAGCTCATATGGGTTTCCCGGACTTGAACAGCGGCGGCTCGGGGAATAATCTGTCGTTTCAGAGGCAGAATAGTTCGCCGGCGGAGTTGTTTGGGAATCAGGGTGATCATGGGTACTTCTCGGGTTTCGAGATCCCGGCGAGTTATGAGTATTTGAGTGGGGAGGCTGTGGAGACGTCGGGGAAGCGGGCGAGGGGGTCCGAGGAACGTGCTTCCAGATTTATAGCTCAATTGGTATTATTATGCTTTCTCTCTCTTTCTACTACTAGTGGAATTATTGCGCCCAATCGGTTTGATTTCGGCACATGGGTTTTTGCTTTTTATGGCAATTTTTTGGTTTTTTGTCCTTTTGATCCTATGTTCTGCCAGTGATTTTAAGATTGATAATAGTGTGGGTTTGATGCTTTTTACATCTGGGTATGTGTGTTGGGTTGCGAAAATTGGGTCTTTTGGGTGATGATGAGGTGTTTGGGGTTTGATTCAGAATGGGGAGCGTGATGGGAGTATGCGAGCAGGGGTAGTAGATGGGTTGCTTGACATGGAGATGGATAAGCTGTTGGAGGATTCGGTTCCTTTCAGGGTGCGGGCGAAGCGTGGTTGTGCTACTCATCCTCGTAGTATCGCAGAAAGGGTGAGTTCAAGTTTCTTTCCCTGCTCATCCATCAAATTCGCAAGTGCGGGTATTGTCAACGGAATGTGTTGTGATCATGATTGTAGGTACGAAGAACACGGATCAGTGATAGGATAAGGAAGCTTCAAGAACTTGTGCCCAATCTGGATAAGGTTTGTTCTCCATCGTATGTTGCTAGCATTTGATCCATCATGAGCTGTAGTAATGTGGATAAGGTTCATCTTTGCTGATGCCATGCGGTGTGACTCAGTGTGCTGTTGATACCCGATCCCGCTTAACTATAAGCGTTAATACGCTCGGATCTTGACATGCCGGTGGTTTTTAACCGTAGGCATCTTGCAAGGAAGTTGGTGGGCTCATCATGATTTGTTTGCAGTCTCTATGGCTTGCATTAGTGGATAAGATCATCGTGGAGTTCATAAATGACCGAATTTCATGTTTTAGACTGATCAGCTGAATGGTATCCAAAGTGGTATCTAAGCCTTTTTTTTTTCTTTTTTTTGCAGCAAACAAATACGGCAGATATGTTAGAGGAGGCAGTAGAGTATGTCAAGCATCTACAGAAACAGATTCAGGTGTGTGGATCGTGTAGTGCTGCTTGAAAGTCGCTTGACAAGAGTGTAGATTTTTCTCTTATTGCTTGACTTAGCGACACTTCCCTTTGTGCTTAAAAAGGCCATAACAGGTGCTTAAACAAAACATACACATGCAGGAGCTCCAAGAACGTCAGCAGAACTGCATATGCGGAGCCAAGAATGCGTAGGACGATGATCAAGAGCTGCTGATTTCCAGCTCCTTGGCATGTACCTCTGGCCGCCAATTCCCTCTTCAACTCAAGCTTCACTTTGATTTGCCTGGTGGCGCTGCGTTTGCACCATTTGCTATTTTTGTCCCACCAGCCGGATTCACAATTTCCTGTTAACTCTAGCCGGATGAAGAATGAGAACCAGGTGGTGCAGTCTCGGCAGTGTCCTCCTATGCACGTGCTGTTCATCCCTGAGATTTCTTGGAGCAGTATGTTGTAGCATTGTGCTGTATATAGCAGGCAAGTCGGGGGAAAAAATCTATCCTGCAATTATGTTGTATACAAGTACTAATCCCTTGGTCCAGACAGTCCAGTGTAGTATATCAGTTCCTCAAGCACCTCGTTGTACAACCCATTTTCAGTGCTAGTGGTATTTACCCCATAATATGCGAGGAATAATCCATTTCAGTACCAGCATTATCACTTCGTATGCATGGAGTACTGTCGCTATTATTCAGCTTTGAGTTTGCGTTTGACAATGGATGACGTCTTATGTCTCCGTGTCTCTGCTTTGGTATAACTTTGGTGGTTATAGCTTTGGTCAATTGGCTAATCTTTCAACATTCCACAAGTCTTCTCTTTATGCATCATTCAGCATTCTCCTCCTGTTACAATTTCGGTCTGCATCCTTTCGTCTTCAACAACTACAGTGTCCAACTTAGGCCGCTGGCCTTACCTTCTATCCTCTGCAAGAAGTCGTCTGGCAACGAGCTTCCCCCGTAACACTTTAAAATGGACACTAATACACACAAACCACCTAAGCGATTTGTCCAACATTGTCGACACAAAAGAGATGCCCTGTTCAAGCTTCTACAATCCCTCGACTACATTTTCCTGCATGAACAAAATACACCAACACCAGACTCTAGCACACATTGTCCATTCTATGTTAGCAAACTCCATCAAGGCCACAAGGGCGGCCAGATCACCGGTTAGCCACCTGACGGCGCTGGCTGAGATACATAAGATGCCATGAAAGTCCCATCAGAGTTGCAAGATTGAGCAGCGCCGAATACAGATTCAGCTTCTTCAGTCTCTCATTCAGTTTCTCCAGCTTGGCCTCCGATTCCTGATGCTCCCTCGCCCTGACAGGCTGTGTCATGCTCTCCTTCCCTCTCCCTTCTTCTTTCTAGATCTTCATCTTATCAAGCATGAGCTATACAATGCAACGAACACTCGAGTCAGCAAGGTTGCAGCACAATACCAAACATAGATATGCTAAAGTTTCAGCAATTGCACACGGTTTGCTTCACCTTGGTAGCTCGCGGCTCCAAGAACAGGTCATTGACCAAAACCGAGAGAAACAATCCCCCCAGACCATCAACTTGCAACATTTCCTGTTTCTCCGCGATGCCTCTCTTCCTCCGAACGATCAAGTGCCCAAGCAACGTCGAACCAACACTGACCCCCATCGCCTTGAAATACACCAGATAGAGCTTACTCTGCACAATCGCAAACTGCTGCCTCGGCAGCACCCCAGCCAACACATGGCTCATCACAAACGTAACCCAAACCGAAATCCCATAACCCGTGGCTACCCCAAAAAGCTGAATCCCCTGCATCATCACATCGACTGTTTCACGTGACACAACATAACTAATCGAATCACATAATACCTCTTTCGCCCTCCAAGCTATATCAGACAAATCCTTCACATCCTTTCCTTTCCTCAACTTCTCCCTTGCCATCCCCGCCAGCTCCTCCAC
>LIEC01011813.1:0-19511 GCA_001925005.1 Drosera capensis
AATAAAAAAAATAATAATATTATAATTAAATTAAGATGAAAAGGACATCATGAAATTATTTCACTTTATTTGAAAGCAAAGGAATAATAAATTTGAAAATTTTGAAAGTACTGTACGTGGTAGTAAATTTGCTACAATCTTCGCTTTCTAGGTTCAACTAGGCCGCTTCATCCAGATGCGCCTCTCGCTTGGCGGCGATGAACACGTCAAAACAATCAAATGGTCTTTCTTTCGAGTATATTCTCTCGTCCCACGAAACTAACACCATATTGGCCGGAGGATCATTGAGATAAATTTTATAATCAATAATATAAAATAATTAAATATTATTTATATAAATATATTATTAAATATTAATTATAATATAAATTATATATTTTCATGACAAATATTATCAGCTATGCTGATCCAAAAAAAATATTGTCAACTATAAAAATAAAACTCATAATTTATAAATGCACATTAAATAATGATTTTTTTGAAATATTATATTTTTTATATATAAAATTAAAGGGAGTATAATTGTTTCAAATTGGAGTAAACCAACTCACAATTCCTAAAATATGTCAATTCGATGAGGACTTTTCGTTCACGAGACGGTGATTTCATCACATCAGAATTATAAAATTGCATAATCAATTCTAGAAAAATTTATACAAACACATTTAGTTTCAGATTTCATTGAATAATTATTCCCAATACGACTCCATCGGTCAAATTACAAAGAAAGAACACGATTAAACCAACCCCAATCATAGACCAAAGTCCAAAATGACCAACGTGGGGAGGGTGGAATCGAAGTGGAATTTCGATGCGACGGGACAAAACATAAAACAATAAAACAAAACGACTTGCATTTAAAGTAGAATCCGTACTGTAATTAGATGTATGGGCCGACCAGCTGGAGCCCGATGGACCGCTAATCTTTAGCCCGTTTTAGTCAGCGGCATCTAATCATGGGCAGCGCGTACTGCCCGCATTCTAGCAAAGTTTTTTTCATTAACAAATTTTTTAAGCATGGAAGTACGAAGATTTCATAATTGGATCACACAGAATCATTTGATGATACAAAGGAATATACTTTCGGGTGACATAATATATTGCTACCTTTCATCAAAATTATAACATCAACTGATATAATATTTTATAAAAATGATTACGTTTCTTAATTTGATAAATAATAACAACAAATTAGATATAATATACACATTAATTTTGATCACAACTGATATAATAAATCATACTCTTATTATTATTTAATATAAATAATATGTGTATATTATTAAATAATAATAATAATTCTCGATTCGGATCAAAATATTCTCGTGGGACGGAGGGAGTAACATACTAACATTTGATACTCTTTTTGTTGTATTAAAATTGAAACATTTGTGTTTTTCGGATGTCTCATTAAATTTACTATTCATTCCGTCCCAATTAAATTTCAATATATACGTATTTTATATTATTATATATGCATCAAAATTTTATTTTTATATCAAATCACATCTGATTGTCCTATAATATGTATTAGATTGAACCACGTAACTTATCCAATTATTGATGTTTCAGGATGACTTTATAAAAAATTACGTTTGATCGTCGTTATATATTTATATCAAATTTTACATCGACTCATGTGTGATGTCAAACGATTGCATTTAAATTGGGATCAAGAAAGTACAATATTTTTTTACTCTTTTTTTTGGAGTATTTGTAAAAAAATCATATAAATTATCAAAATATTTTTAATTTATATCACATCAACCCATCTCATTATCATTTTTTTCTCACCCAACTCTCATACACTCAAAAGTATGAGTGCAAATTAGTCATTTCAGATAAATTTAAGGAAAAAACACATTTAATTTCATGAACTTTCGATCTTTTATATTTTGTCTCCCTTAACTTTGAAAATAGACATGCCTGGTACGAGGTGTTTTTTTTTTCAAAAAAAAAAATATACTTTTTGGAAAATCATATGTCAAAAATCAATATTTTTTCAAAGTTTAAAGGGTTAAACACATATTTCCAAAATTGAGAAAGATAAAGTGAAAAATATCAAAAATTCAAGAAGATTAAATGATATGTTCTCTAAATTAGGAGAACAAGGGACCGTAGTAACTGCAACCAAAGAAACTGCAACTCCTCTCACATGTTTGTTTAAATTTATTTATTCTTAAATTTTGAAATTCAATTTTTTAAAACTGACAGTTTTTCTCAAATTTGATTTGAGGGCTTCATCTTTCTTGTTTGCAATAACTGCACCCTCATAATCCTCTACAAATTATCATGTTAATTGAACCCGTTATATTTTTAATGGGACAAGTATGTTTTACCAACAAATATTTTTAAAAAAAGAGAGAATAAAAAATTTGAAAGAAAAGAAAGTTTAGGATCTATTAAACAAAACTATAAATAATTTTAAAACTGACTAAAATTAAGTCAATAATCATTAAGAACTTCCATCAAACTTCCCAATAAGAAGGATATGATGTTAGAGATAATCATTTATGCAATTTATTTTACGCATTTTCTCTCATCCATTGGATCAGAATAGTTATTACCAAGAACTCAGGGCTCATGAAATATCTATAGTTAGATTTGGAGAATTTTCAACCTATCCTACATAAATGATTATGGCTAACATTTTCTTTTTCACCGGATCAATTTCCTTCACAGCTTAACAATTTCTCAAACTACATAAAAAATTACAACTAGCTTATAAAGAGTCAAAAGCTATATTTTAGTAGTCGGTTTAAACCCAATAGCAACAGCGGTAGCCACCACGCTCCTACGACACACAAAACAACAGGGAAAAAAAAAAAACTGTGAGTGCGATAACAACACATACTGTAACATTGCACAAAGTCAATTCGGTGGCCTCCCTTTTCTGTGCCTTTTTTCTCGAACGCAGGCATCGTTTTGGCCTGCTTTCGAGAAAATTGATACTTGGACCAAATTATCAAATTACAGTGCATTTGCACCATTATTCTCCCGTGTTTTGAGCCTTCATTCCCTGTAACCAATGTCACGTATGCCATTGCTTGGATCGTAGGCAAAACTCTCTTTTGATCGGTTCACATCATACTTATATTTCCATCATTGTACGAGCGATTTGACGAGCGTGCTAATGGTCCTTTCATCAACTAGTTGTACGTACGAGTATAGAAAAATGTTATTCAACATAACATTTTCCTATACTCTCTGGCAAACCCTCTCCCTCGTGCCTAAGTGACGAGTGTGGCCGAATACATTCAAGAAAGATGACAAGGCCTCGAAATGAATTACTACTGCCCTTGAGTGTGAACCTTTATAAATGGGCCGAACTATTCATGGCCCAAGTTCATCGTGAATCTAGTCTATGGGCCTAGGCTCCAGCCCATGAGCCCGTTTTCCATTTTTTTGTAAACCTCATCGAGATTCGAAGATGTGCAAGAATATCTGCTCCGGCGAATGGCGATCACTTCGTCACGGACAGTGGAGATGAAGGCGGTGTTGGTCGTTGGCGAAGACTGAGGAGTGATCTCTTGTGCCGGATCGTAAGCATCAGGTGCGCTTCCCGACCTTTGTAGGGCAAAGAGGTTGTTTCGAATTCAATTGAACCTTGGAATTTTAAACAGATGTCCAAAGCTCATGTTAGAGAAATATGTTTAAGTTAGTCTCGTCATTCCAGATTCTGTCTTCGCGGGAATATCTGAGTTTTTGTTGTTATAGTATCAAAGGTCGGTCCGACCAGACTACTAATTTTCCTAAGGTAATAATAGGGATGTTAAGATGATCAGTTTTTGTTGTACTGTTGTTCGAAAGATCACTAAAACACCAATTTCTCAATATTTCAAGCCCTACCAATTTCTTCAACAACCTGTATCCACCAAGTTGGACATTGACCAAGTATCTTTAAAGGCAGACGATAATCATTCCCTAAAACACCAGGGCCAATACTGACTGTACTTAGCTTTAAACACATCATTGAGCAAACAATGAGATAGAGATTGGAAATTCCCAATTCTTGATCAATCCTTAAAAAAAAGATTGGTTTCTTTCATTTCTATAATTATTTCTTAAATAGTGACGCTTAAATCAATTTCACAGAGAGTGTAAAGGTGGTGGTAAAGTAACCTTGTCATGATTGTCCTTGAAATCCAAGTCTTCTTCTGTATGTAAAAATGGAATAGCTTTTACTTCATAAACCAAGGACTTATAAACATATACAATAACAACAACAACAATATCGATATTTCAGTCCAACTATTTTTAAGTAACTTATAATGAAAAGGGCAACTTTGAGCCTTGTCTAAAAGGGCCTTTGACTAAGCCATGGCCCAAGAATTGCTGTCAGCCCCAAAAAGAGTCCTTACTGTGATCAGATTGGGACTCTCCTACAGCTTAATGCCCATGAATACACTGCTTTCTTTTTCCACCCTTTTTTTGTGTCATAAATCACTTGATTACGACACCCCATTCGTCAAATCTTTTCTATCAACAATATCGTGTAGCTATGGGTGTCTTACAAAGTATAAAGAACGTGTAAAAATGAGCTCGCAATCGTCTCAAGAGCTGTTGCATAAGCCCTTCCTTCACCGTGTGAGGTGATCGGAGCTTCGTGTAATAGTTGAATCTTTCATTGTTCGGTCGAAAGAAACTCTGTCGCCATGCTCGTAGTCAAATTTGTTTATAGTATTACAAGATGAGATCGATCAGTTTTTCACAAACGTTGCCATTCAAAACAAGTGCCAAGAAATAGAACTGCACGATATTAACCAAAGTTCGTATACGTAAACGTTAAGAATAATCATACGATTGTCGCTAAAACTATTTCATACACGAGTCAAAATTTTCATCGATGATCAGTGAAACTATTCTACATCACTGCCAACCCACTACGACGTTACACTATAATGTAATACATGATCTCTATATACACCAAAGCTTCCTATTTCAGTTAGCATCTCGAAACCCTGATACGAAACCCGTTCGGTGCTTCGACTCTAGGAAACTCTACCAACTTATTCCCGTCGACTTCTTGCCATCTGCAATAAAGGAATCGAACAAAATACTATCAGCAAACGAATCTCCTGATTGAAGATAGGGGCAAAAACAGTAGTTATGGGTTCATCACGTAAGCGTTCCTCCTTACCTATATCTAGTTACAAAGTAATGTAGGAAGGTCGAGATTTCTGCGACTCCAAGTTCTTTTCCAGGACACTGCCTCGTGCCACCTCCGAAGATCAGGAAGTATGGATGTGTTTCCAAGTTCTTGTCCTGGACAAACAAACAAACAAACATGAGACAAGGAATATTAGCGTGAGGCTGTTTTATGATTTTTTTTAGCACTTTTTTAATTGCTTTTGCGTGTTTTGAAGAGATTTAAGCGGTATTTATGGTGTATGTTGTAGTAAGATGAAAATGGTGATCAAAAGCTCGGAGTTGCTCACCATCCATCTCCATGGATTGAAGGCAAGCGGATCGGGATACTGACACTGGTCATAGTTCACTTCACGAGTATAGACGTAAATTCTCCATCCTTTCGGAATCAAGTAACCTGAACAAATGCACAAACCGAACCGACATCATTAAGCAATTCCAAGAGCTGCTTCATGATCTTGTGAATGAAAGCTAGCTTACCATTTATAGTCATATCTTGCGTGGTTTTCCTCAAAACACCATTAACAATAGTTGCTAATCTTGAAGCTTCAAAGATCACAGCCCTTGTGAACTTCATCGATTTATAGTCTTCCCAATCTATTGGTTCATCGCCTTTCTTTCTTGCACTGATCTCCACATGCTCTTTCTGCAAAGATCAACAATACATTAGCGAACTTTCAAACACCTAAGAATTCATCACGATCAACCTTACACTAAGATTGATTGATCTTTGCTCACCCTAAGTTCTTCGAGTGCTCGAGGATGATCATAGAGGTACTTAACAGCCATCATCGACGTGGTCGAGACAGTCTCGTACCCCGAGTACAAAAGGGTTATGATAAGATCAATGATCTCTTCATCATTGAGCTTGTGCTTGTTCTCTTCATCCCTCAACAGACAAGCAAGCATGTCCTCTTCTTCATTACCCGAAGCCCGCCGCCTTTCTTCTATTAGCTTCCTCAACATCTCGACGATCTTCTTCCTCGCCTATAGAAAAGATAGAAATCCAATTAAATCACCATACAATACCCAAGACCATGAAAGCATCCTAGAACATGCTTACCTCTAAACCATTGCGATAGTTTGTGCCCGGGAGATCAATAGGCAAGGAAAGTGTCCCTAACACAAGCTCGAAGAACTCCGCCATGAACTCGTGAGCTATCTTCGTCGATTCAGTCCCCGCGATTTGCTTCAAAGCAGAAAGAAATGCCATCTGAACACAAACCCAATACAACCCATTATACAACATGTCAAAACAGAGGAAAACAGAGTGTTCTATAAATGCTTTGATCATATCATATCATACAGAGCGTTCTATTGTCCGTCATCATACAGAGGAAATGCCATCGAAAATAAACGTACCTCTTTGGTTTTTTGTTGGATATCAATGATTTGATCATGCCAATCAGTGAGATGAGCTCTCATGAACAGATCAATTTTGGGCAAGATCTGCTGCCTGATCATGGTGGGGCTGATGAGGGAAAGAAGAGCACCTCTCATGTACTTGTGTGTGGAGCCATGGACTGCAGCGATGTTGCATTTGCCCAAGATATCAAGCATGGATTGTGGGTAACCAGGGACTAACCCTTTTGATTCACTTCTTAGTATGTATCTGTTCAGCTCTGGATCCATTGATACCACTGTTGGGCATCCCAGTATGTGGGTCTTGAAAAATCCACCGTATCTGCCAATAATTCAGACAAATAACGCCAAACTCATGTCAGAAAATTTCCAAAAGTTACAACTTTGCATCGGTCTGAGTGACAAAAAGTTTGGTGTTTTCTCAATAAGGACTCTCGAGTTTCCAAGAAAACAGATGTGTTGAGAGAGTTTTGTGCACCCAAGAAAATCCAAATATTTAATAACCCATTTGAGGGAAAAAATGCAAAATCAGACAAATCCATGATTTGGGTCATGGATTTTAAACCCAAAAACACAGTACTCAAATTAATCAAAATAATGAACATTGGGAGTTTTTTTCCACTAACCTTGCTCTTTGATTCTTGATGAAATTGGGTCCAAATTTAAGAAACTCAGTGGTCTCTCCAAACAGAGGCCAGCCCATAGTGCCTGGAGGCAACCCTTTCTTTCTGTATCTCATCTCATTCCACCTCAACAGTGCTGTGGTGATGATGAAACAGAGCCCAAACAGAGCAAACAGTGAAGACATGATGAGAGTAGCAGCAGCCATTGATGGACTTGTGAGAGAAAAACAGAGGAGATGGTGTGAACGGAGATGTGAATGGGAAGAATGGAGGCAAGTAGAGTTGATGAGAGTGACCGAAGAGAGGAGAGGGATATTTATAGGACCTTTGAGGAGATGAGAATGGAGGGGACTTGAGGACCAATGCTTGATTGTACCCAAGAAATTAAGATCCCTCATACCCAAATTAAATACTACTGTAATTACAAATCATCTTTATGCTGGGTTGTCGTGTAACTTTGACCATAGTTTAATTTTTGTATTTTTCTTTAATATTTAGAAAATCTTATTTTTTTTGTTTTATATTATAAATAATATTTATTTATCTGAATCATTTTAAAAAAATATATAAGTAATTTTTATATAATAATAAAATATCAAAAAATTATCATATATTATAAAACACCAACTATCTCTTCTCATGTTAGTATAATAAATCTCACTAAAACTCATAAAATATGTTTTTTTTGTCAAATTCAATACGTATATAAAATGATATATTGGATTAATATATCGTATATAATATAAAACGGATGGAGTAATATGTTTGATGACAATGAAATTTTTTGAAATAGGTATTGAATTTTTCAAAAAGTGTTGTTTAATAAATACATATTCAATATGCGAGAAAAGAAGAACTCTATGTGATCATTTTGGAACAACTGAAATATTTCCTGTTTTGAAAACTTGTTCATCATTAAGTCATCTACAGTTACAATTTAATACACTTATATTTCATTACCTCTAAAACAATATTCATTTTTTATTATCAAATTTCATATAAATTTAATATATATATATATATATATATAATTTTATATCGGATCAAATCGTTATAATTAAATTGAGACAGGATAGTAATATCTTGGTTGCTATGTGATCATTCTGGAACAACTGAAATATTTCCTGTTTTAAAAATTTGTTCATCATTAAGACACTAAATCATCTACAGTACATTATTATAATAACATCAACAAACTACAACTTCTTTATTAAGTACATTGAAACTAATTCTTCATACTAATATTTGAGTAATGCTGATAATATTGAACACACATATGGATCTCTAGTTGTTCATATTGTTACAAACATTATGCAACCAAGAGTCTTTTCTCCGTTTCAATAAAGATTAGTTTATCAATGAACAATTCATTTTCTAATCATTTTTATAAAAATCAAATTATATGTATCCCTTATTTTCTTTCCCACGTACCTCACGTTTGTTGTTTTGCTTTTATGCGACGGAAGAGTATTCACGGACGGAGAAGGAGAGGGCACATTGGACAATGCAAAGCAGAGCACAGCAGAACAACCCCATGCACTCTCCTTAATCAGAATAAAGGGTCCCCTATTCTACCCTGCAATGAACATTAAAAGGGTAGTCTTGTAAATTCAATGCCTCTATGCCAATTCTGATTCATTTTCTCTTGTTAGAAGTGAACCTCTGGTTACTACTAGTTCTACCAAGAGAGAAGAACAATTAGTCACTAGTACTATCATAACTAACATACAGGTTGTCTTCCAAAAAAAATTTAAAAAAATTGAGAAACATTAATATATTAATTTCGATAGATGGACATTATTGTCAAGAAAGTTTTCGAGATTGTCAAGATCATTACACTAATAAATTTTCTCATAAATTATTATAGAAAATTTTCGTAAAATATATGTTTTATAAAATAATTCTCAATTCATATAATTCGATAAAATATTTTTTATTTCATACAACTTATCTCCCTTTTTAAAATTCTTCAATCTTCATATTGTACCACCACCACCACCAACCTCGATCCCGTTCCTTCCTTCTTCGTTGACGCTCAATCAAGGAATCGAATCATCGATCGAAATAACAAGAATGGAGCTTTGATTCGAAGTAACAAGAATCATCTCAGTATGTACATGAACGTGGATTTGCTTGAAGAACGAAGTAACAAGAACAAAGTAACAAGAATCATCTCAATATGTATAATCTTGTGAATTGTTTGAAGAAAATGATTTCAAAGAATATGGATTTAGTTTTGTTACTTGTGATTTTGTTTTCGTTATTAATTTGTTTTTTAGTAATTTTTTTAAAATAATAAAAATTCATGTTTTTTTTTTTCATTTTTATGGATATCTTGTCATAAATTTTTGTTTACGCATTTGTATAATTTTTTTTTAAAAAAAAAAACAGACTTACTGTTTAAATGAAACAGTGCGCCTATAACGTCCCGAAATCCGATATGCTCGGCACGTGACGTTATGCCGTCATAGATCCAGTCCATGACAAGGTCAAGTAATCAAACAGGTTTGTAGATATATAGAAGATAAGAAAAGCTATAAAATCATTATCATTATAAATCCGGATGATTATGTAAATCCAAATTATATTACATTACCTAACAAATATATTGTCCAATTGTTTACAAGTGGTTTCCAACCAAATTATTTCATGTAATATTTATTACATATTGAACGGTGAGGTAATTAACTACATGTATAGAATCTCATTCTAATGCTTCGGTATCGTGCTGTAGTGTATCTTCAAATAAAACATATAACCCGTGAGGTAAAAGGTCAGCAACCAAAAATATATGTATTCGATTAGTATGATACTTCCCTAACTATGACGATCAATGAGTATCTGTAAAATATTTTCTGGTAGGCATAGGAAAATATGGACGCCATATCAAACAATGCACGTTATAATGACTTATACGTCTTTGTCATATTTTATATATTCTTTTTCTTACTTAATCATTGTAAGTGTGTGTCCCGACATGAATGATAGAACTCAATAAGGATAAAAAATGAAGAGAGATTTTTGACATATAGACATTGATCGGAGCCAAGTTTTCAGTCACATATCATCTATTAAAATCATTTGAAACCCCGTTGTCTGTTGTGATAGTGTTTTTTTCATAAATACTACACGTGATTTCGGTTCGTGCCCCAAAATCACTATGTCTCTTGCGTGTACTTTAGTTTGTTAAACCCTCGCTTACATGCCGAAAGTCTTCGTACAGAGGGCAGCCTTACACCCAATTGATCGATGTTCTCACCCGCGACTACTTGTCGTTGCGCATACGAAGATAACCACATTTGTTCTCTTACTAGATAGATTTAACGTTTGGCCCAATCAAGTCCGCTTTTAACGTTCGTAGAGCCAAAGAAAGGGATCACGGAGGATCCACTATACGACCTTATCGACGACAATGGAGGGGTTTCTCCTTATTGGGGATCGAACACAGGATGATATATCCTTGCAAATTTTGATGAAGATCTTGGAATCCCATATAGTTCGTTGGTTGATGATGTGGTCAGAATGAGCTATTGTCTCCACTTGATGCTTGTTTTCCCTATCGTTTTCCTCTCCCTTCGTCTCAACGTAGACAATGGAGTTGTTTGGTTATCTTTAGTTTGTTATAATGTTTGTTGTAGTGTTACTTAAAACCATATTTCCTTTACCGTTACACATGTATGACATAGTCATCACAAAGATTGCACACCATTCTTCTCCATTTCTGTCTTTCATGGTATTGCATTATACTGGATGTACTGTTTGACCACGAGGACGTTTGTATCATATTAAATATTCCGATCTCTGGGACAGACATCTCGACCTTTCGAACGGGTGCCCCAAATTCTATGCAACATGATCTTTCGATGTATTTAAATCTATAAGTTCTTGTATACATATTCAAAAATTATTTCGTAAAATTATACATAAACTAGACTCTATAATCTTTCCATATAAGCAGAGTTCTCATAATGAAGTCTTACTAATAATAGTAGTTAATTCATTCAACTTTATACTTTTTTGTTGGATCAGACAGTTTGACCTTTATTCACTAATTAAGATCTGTAAATTGTTATGAAAACTAGACTTCAAGACCTTTTCAGTGATATAAGGCTCGTTTTCTAACTCTTACTGAGTGATTATGAATCAAGTTAGTTTTGTAATAAGTTTTTATAGTTTAACATATCTAAGCTTTTTGATTTATATTTTAAGATACATAACTCAAAATCATGATCTTTTAACTTCATTAGAAACTATACATATATGGCTTCATCATATATTAAAATCAAAATTTATTTCATAGCATATAGTCATCACGAGCGTGACGTTGTGTAAAACGCAGAACCTGAATGTGTTTCGTTGGTTATGCCCGTGATATGTTGAGACCGAAATCTGTGTCCATCATTAAGTACTTGGAAGTAAGGTTAGCGATCAACTATATATCCATCGCTAATTTGCGACAAATTTGTTGTAAAATTACGACGAATATTTGATCTTTGGTCGCTAAATCCATTAGCGAATATCTTATTAGTTGTAGTCGATTCGAGTTGCAAGCTCGTCGCTAATTGTTGTTTGTGATGGATTTTACGACGGAATCAACTATCACAAATCAACTAAATTTTTGTAGTGGGGCTTGTGGTGGCGGCGGTGGCGGGTGGAGGGTTTTGGAGGTGGAGTAAGGTGACGAGGAGGGTGAATCCTTCAAATCAAAATGGATGAATATTATTTTCCCATATTATATGGATTTGGTTATATATATATATATATATATACATACATATATATATATAGTTTTTGAATTCATGCAAATTATTATTCTCTCACAATATACCTTGGTAGCATAAAAAATTATCTTGAAAATATAAATTTTCGTTTTCATATTTTAGAAGTTGTGTGGATAGTTAATCATCAAGCTGGTATATATATATATATAGTTTTTGAATTCATGCAAATTATTATTCTCTCACAATATACCTTGGTAGCATAAAAAATTATCTTGAAAATATAAATTTTCGTTTTCATATTTTAGAAGTTGTGTGGATAGTTAATCATCAAGCTGGTATATATATATATATAGTTTTTGAATTCATGCAAATTATTATTCTCTCACAATATACCTTGGTAGCATAAAAAATTATCTTGAAATATAAATTTTCGTTTCCATATCTTAGAAGTTTGTGGATAGTTAATCATCGAGCTAGTCTAAAAAGTTCAACGATTGCTACTCGTTGATCGTTGGCCAGGCATCGACCAATTGTTGACCTCTATCGAGAATGGAGCTCATTGCTGATATACCACAGCTTTTTTTCTTTAACTTTTGGATTAAATTTATCAGTGCTTTACTCGAATTTAATTCAGTCCTTTACACTAATATGAACATGGTAACAGTTACAAGCATTAGTGATACCACTTTTGTCCAGTGACATTGTTCGACACCAAAATCGGTCCTAGAAAATCTCATTTCTGGAAAGCCTTAACTTTCGCTTTTTAACAAACGATACATATGACTTTATAATAAGATCCGGTCGACGAATATGTAAGGTCATCATCTTCATAGTTACTCGAATACCCTAACCCTAACCCTAAACCCTAGCCTTTTGTATGTGAAGTGGTCATATAGGGGTCAAGTGACTCGATGGTCTTAAAATATTACTAATACAGCTAATAAAGCTGTGTCGAAAAATTGTTTTGCCCATCCACCTAGAGAATTCAAAGGAATGTTTAAGTGCCGATGAGAATTAATTCTTGCATAGTACAGTGAGTAATGTTTGCTGAATTAGGGGGAGACCATTTCTGTCCCATGAGTTAATGCATGAATAATTATGCGTACTTGCGGAGTAAGTTAGGAGGAGTATCTGTTTTATAACAGTAAGGTTTAATGAGGACCAGGGAGTATGTGCTTTGTCCATGTTTTGGCATTTTAACAAGCGAATGTTATGTTTGGTAGCATAAAAGTACAACATAGATAACACGGTCCAACAAAGAACCGATGAGAACGAGATATACATATTCTAATTATTATTTTTAATGGAATTATTCAAAATGTCGTCATAAGATTTAGAATTTGACACATTAGTGAAACAAATGTTGTTTATCATCAAACCACTATTTATGACTACATACAATGTGTAGGATGATTTTGTAAAGATCATGTGTATTGTTCATGATAATAAAAAGGGAAATATATGATCCTATTAAGGTGGAATCTATTACTCTCTCCGTCACTTATTATTTACAATATTTTTTATCATTTTAAAAAATATATAATATTTTTATTTTAAGAAAGGTTTTAACATAAAAATATGAAATCATTATAATACATTCACCTAATTTATTTTCCAATTGTTATAGTGAATCTTATCATCACTAAAAATAATATTCTAGATTAACCTTTCGTACGAAATCAAACTGTTATACTTAATTTAAGACGAAAAGATTATCATGTTCAAAATTCATTGAGAGTTCGAGACTTAGATAATACTATGAAATTAATTTGGAAATAATCTAGATTGACTTCGAGTTAACTCTCAAAAGTTTCTTCAAAAATGGTCCCTAACACTCAAAAAAATATTTCAGCATTAATTTAATTGAAAAGATTAAAGGTGTCTGGCTCCTGCTAATACCATGACACAATACTAACATTAAATTTTATTTTATTTTTTCGGTTCTAAAACAATTAATAACAGATTTTTATTTTTAGGTATCTTAAAAAATTATAATCTTATTTTATTTTAAAAAATTTAAATAAAAATATTTTTTATTATATATCGTATCAACTCATCTTATTATTATTATGTTTTTATTTCTGTTATTTTAAAAAAATCAAACAATAAAATACATTCTATAATAAAAAACAACTAACATATAAATTAGTGGGTCAAATTGAACGATGGGAATTCTGTTCGCTTGTTGGCTAGGAGGCAGTAACAATAATACGCCTAAGCTAGTACTAACAACTTGATGAGGGCTAATGAGTAATTTTGTGTTTCCCAATGCGTTGAGCCTCTCAAGGCCGTGCGTTTGCCAGATAACAGCATGGGCACCGCCACACGTGTGGTGGGACCACTCAAGGGAATTTCGATTGTGACAGTTTTGATAGGTACCATTATCATACATATACAAAAATTTAAAAAATATTTTTATCATAACAGTTAAAATATGAGTATGTGCAAGCCTCGTAGAGAGAACAAAAGAGGGACCAACGACCTTCCATCATCATTCATGATCCACCCGCACGAGTTCCCCCCTTCGTTAATTTTATGTCGGCTGTTTGGTAACTTCGAATTATTATCTTTTTTTCAAAATAATTAGTCTCTTTCGTTTTATAATAATTATAATATTTTTTATGTATTATTTAATATATAATTTAAAAAAATTCGTTATTTATCTAAACAAAACGATTTATATTTTTTATTGATCTATAATTACTCATCTAAACTTTTACTTACGTTACGAGATAATCAAACATCATTTTCACAAAATTATAATAAAATATTAATAATAGTTTAAGTTATATACTTAAATTTTGGACCGATGACATAATTTTCTTACGTCGTTAAAACGAATAATAAAGTTCTTCAAAAGACGTGTCGAATAATGATAAAAAATGAATTGTTATATTTATTCTGGAACATAAATAGTTTTCAAATTGGATAATGTCGTACTCCATCCGTCTCATAAAAAATATAACGTTGTATTATCACTATATTATTTAACACGTATTTTGAAAAATTTCGTTATTCATCCTCACTATTTAATGACTTAAGAAAATGCGATACTAATTCAGGGTTAAAATACATAACTTAAACTATCATTAGCATTTCACGATAAATTTTTATATAATAATGTTTGATCTTCAGGCGAACGATTCGTAGCATGGATAATTATATTGCTAACATATGTATGTGTTGCGTTTATTATGGGACGGAGAGGTAGTTTATTTGCGACATTTCAATTTAATAAGGGTCGTAATTTTTTTAAACGGAAAGAGAGTAAATAACTTACATTTTAAAACAGAATTTTTGTTGAGATTTCAGTATTCATGATATGCTCTCTAAAATTCTTTTAAATAAATTTTTCATTCTAAAATATAAAAAACACTTATCTAATTGAATCGTACAAAAATATAAACAACATATAAGAATCTTTTCACATAAAAAATATCAAAATAATTAAGGACTGATACAGTATATTTCGCTATTTATTCTCATCACCATCACTAAAAGATATTCATATTTTTTTTTTATCAAACTACATAAATATTCAACACGTATATATGTGTCAGATCAAATTGTTATCTCTCTATTATAGGACGATGGAAGTAATTTTTTTTTTCTCAGTACAAAACAATTTTGAATACATTGAAAGAGTTTGAACATTTATTGTAGTAACATAAGTAGATCATGCTAACTTTTCGAAGGTTAAAAACTTGTAGGAAATGATAAATAAATCTATAGTTCTCGATTTCATTAAATAATATTGTTCTTCTACTCAGAAATTGATAAGGATTCGTTCCATCAGTGATAAATAAACTTTTCTTCAATCTGAGAGATTCAAATATTTTTGTGTGTATAATAGGAACACTGTGTCCCTATTACGATAGCGATGAAACTATTTACAATAGAATTATCTTAATGGTTGTTGTTATGCTCGTCCTCCTTTCGGGTTGGATAAACAGAGGAAATTTAAGGTCCACTTTAAAGGACCATGAGGATAAAACTTAAGGGCACATGGTGGATCATCACATTGCCCCACCTTGGTGAGTCCTGTTTGTTAATTGCAAATATCATGCCAAAAGACAGACCACTTCTTGCCATGTGATTATGATTTATCACGTAGAAGAAATAAATACAAGAGCAGTCGTTAATTGGCATATCTTATAGTATCTGCGAGTGCCTTTTGAAAAGATGAACAAATTAATATCACTAGGGTCAAAATGTCAAATTGCGGCCGACTTCACATCTACTGCAATGCAAACTAGTCAAAAGTGATAACTGAACTCGCGAATTCAATATCACATCTTCTTCGATGCATAACAAAAGAACACACCCTCTGAAGTTCAAAGTCATCTTAGAGGGAATTATAAGTATATGTTTTACAGCGTAAGGGTGTTTATTGGTTGGTCATTAGGCCCTATGAGCTTATAGTGAGTAGTGAATGAGTTAATATACTTACGGGCTTCTAATCAATTATAAATATATACAGAATAAAGCTGTAGTAGGAGCGGAAGCCCGCTGACCAACTTCACATGAGAAATAAACTATCTGAACTGTTTACACAACTAATAATGGTAAAGAAAGCTAACAAAAAATAGAGAATGTGTGTTGATTTCATCGACCTCACCAAGACCTGCTTCAAAGATTGCTACCCTCTACCTCGGATAGAACAATTGGTTGACTCGACCTCGGGACATCATCTAGTATCCTTCATGAATGTCTTCTTCGGATGCAAACAGATTTTAATGGCCAAGGGGAATCAAGAGAAGACTACCTTTATAACTGAATAAGGTATTTACTGTTACATTATGATGCCATTCGATTTGAAGAATTTTGAGACAGACTGGGATTCTTCTTCATTGATTTTGATTTGTTCTGCAGCCGATTTGTCGGATATTGTTTCCTCATCCGAGGAATGTACAATGAGTTTCCTCCTTCCAGACTTTGGTTTTGTCAACTTCTGTTGGGCTGGTTTCTTCTTAGTCTGCTTCTTTTCAGATTGAGTCTGTGCTGCAATAGTCTACACTACTACGGTAGTCTGCTTTGCCTTGTGTCGGGTCTTTACTTCCAAAGTCTTGGGTGGCTGGACTACAGACTTCTTTGTTAGTCCTGAGGGTGCTTTTCCTATCTTTTTGACGTTGATTTGTTTGGATAGGTTCCATGGCCTTTCTTCTTTTTCTGAGAGGTTCATCTTCTGTTTGAGAAAGATACTGATTATTCTTCCGAACAGTGGTAGTCTTGCTCTCACCGATCTTGCAAGTTGATAAATGAGTAAACTGACCCAGTTTACTCTTGTTTTTGTAAGGATGACACACATAATCTCCTGTTGATCGGAGGTTATTTGGTCCTTGCTGAATTCTATGGAGAGAATGACTTTCTTCACGATGTCAGCAAGCAGTTTGTGCTCTTTGGATAAGAATCTTTTCATGATCCTTATTCCCTCATTCCATTTGTCTTGACTTAGCATGGCTTGTCGTCCCAGCTCGACGACTTCAGATGGAATGATAATTGTATCTTCATTTGGGAGATTGAAGCATTGTGCAAGGTCATTAGGGTTCACCTGGATGGTTATTCCTCTTGAAGTAGAGGTGTAAGTGATTTGCTGCAAACTATCTGTAACTTGTGCCTTCTTGATGAAGTCCAGAACTTTATCATCATATATTGTGCCTGTTTGCTCACACAGAGGCTTGAGTCCAGCCTCTTCGATCAGATCTGTTATATCTCTGACTTCTTCTTGCTCATCATGGATTGAATTGAAGTCAAACACCATACCTGTTTGAATTTCAATTCTTCTTGAAGGACTCCTCTGATATTCAGAGGATTTCTGGATTTTCTTTGATGAGTTGGATGGTGTGTTGGCCATTGTAAAATGATTTGAAAGAATTGCGATGTTTTTGGAAATCGAATTGAAGTGATTTGAAAGAAATTAGGGTTTCGACTTTGTGCAGTAGAGTGTTCGAGAGTTTAGAGAGAGAGAGAGAGAGAGTTTGTTAGAGAGAGAGATTAGAGTAAAGTGATACCAATTAGAGAGTAAAGTGATTTTCTGATTAGAGATCTACAGTTTTTATACTTGTTTGAGAAATATAACCGTTGTTAGTGCTTTTTCTAGCCGTTGCACAATAAGAGTTATTAATTGACCGTTATGCGTTATTTTAGGAAAACAGTTATTTAACTTTTAAAAACTGATTTTGTTTCCTAAAATAGATGCAGTAGAGCACTATTGATTTTAGTCTGCACTCTACTTATTGACTGAGCAGTGGTGCAATAGAGCTAGTCTGTATTTTTTATGAGCGATGCTAGTCTGCATTCTATACATGCAGTAGAGCATAGAAGTATTTTTGGCCAATTTTATTGTTGTAAATTAAATATACCCAATTCTCCTCGAAATTGAACGATCTTGTTTTCATCAAGAGGTTTTGTAAAAATGTTTGCAATTTGTTTTTCTGTTGGAATGTATTCCAATTTAATATGACCTTTCTGCACATGATCCCTAATAAAATGATATCTGACATCAATGTGCTTGGTTCTTGAATGAAAGATTGGATTTTCTGAAATAGTCATTGCAGACGTATTGTCACAAAATATAGAGGTTTTAGAGAGTGTTGTACCGTAGTCTGCAAGTTGTGACCTCATCCATAATATTTGTGTAGTACAGCTTCCAGTAGCAATATATTTTGCTTCTGTAGTGGAAGTAGACCACAGTAGTCTGCTTCTTGTCGAACCATGATATTAATCTTGCTCTAATAAATTGACATGATCCACTTGTACTTTTTCTGTTAACTGTACATCCTGCAAAGTTTGCATCTGAATAGCCTATTAGTGTGAAATCTGAATCCTCAGGATACCATACACCAAGGTTTGGAGTTCCTTTGAGATATCTTAATATTCCCTTTACTGCAGCGTAGTGAGATTTCTTAGAATCAGATTGATATCTTGCACAGACACATACTGCATATTGAATGTCTGATCTACTTGTAGTAAGGTATAACAGTGATCCTATTATACCTCTATACATTGTTTGATTTATTTTCTTTATAGGTTCATGCTTTTCTATTTTTATTGATGTGCTCATTGGGGTCTTCATATGACTAGCATTATCTAATCCATACTTTTTGATAGTGTTCCTTAAATATTTGGATTGATTTAAGAAAATTCCCTTTTTTAGCTGTTGTACTTGTATTCCTAGAAAATATTTTAGTTCTCCCATTAAGATCATTTGAACTTTTGTTTCATTAGTTATGTAAATCTTTCACAAAGCTTATCATTAGTGCAGCCAAATATAATATCATCTATATATATTTATACTAACAAAATGTGTTCCTTATGTTTCTTTAAGAACAGGGTGGTATCAACCTTACCGCTTTCAAAGTTATTTTAACATAGAAAAGTTGATAGAGTTTCATACCATGCCCTAGGTACTTGTTTTAACCCATATAATGTCTTATCTAACCTATATACATGATTTGGATATTCATAATCTTCAAAGACAAGAGGTTGTTCGACATAAACTTCCTCTTGTAGCTTTTCATTCAGAAATGCACTTTTTACATCCATCTGATAGATTTTAAATCCTTGGTATGCTGCATAGGCAAGGAATATTCTTATAGCTTCTAATCTTGCTACTGGTGCAAAGGTTTCATCAAAATCAATTCCTTCTTCTTGTGAG
>LIEC01011814.1:0-22671 GCA_001925005.1 Drosera capensis
GGGGGGAAGTGGAAATGTTTTTTGTGGGTTTGTGGTGAAGGGGGTGACACGTGGCGAGAGGGAGGATTAGGTGATGGGATTTTTCTGATTTGTTACTGGTTGATAGTTGGGGAAGCTTGATTGTTCGGAATTGGAGGTGGGAATCCAAAGAAAAAAAAGGACGTATTTGTGAGTGTGATTGGGTTTTATTCGAATATATATATATGTATTAAATTATTATTGAATTTGATAAAAAATATTTTATAATTATAATAAGGTTTATCATAATAATTATCAAAAAAGATATTATTTTATAAAATAATAAATAATGATTGTTTTGATTTTTATATATAAATTTATTAAATATAATATATTATTTATATTTTATGATGATTTAAATAAATAAATATTTTCTATATTTTTTAAACATAAGAAGTGCTAGTTTTAACACTAATGTTCCTCGGATTGATCAGGGTGGCTTACTAGGTGCCTTTGAACTAGTTTTGGACCGACATTATTGCAATAAAAATAATTGGTGGTTGTTATGGTTTTGTTTTGACCGGTGTAATTAATCGAGATAGAACAACTTGACTGGTCCAGTACGATGCCAACTTCAAACATGAACTAGAATATGCTGTATTTCAGCATCGATTGATCGAGAAATCCACCTTGATAATCAATCATCACATTACCATACACTTTTTCAGAGCTTCACTTTACCGTGTTGTATACCAATCTAATGATGCAAAATGCTACATCAAACTTTATCATAACAAATCATTAGACTTTATTTTTCTTGCCTGTTGGATTCACCTGTTGTGAGCTTTCCAACAGCAAGGGATACTCATCCCACTTTACATCTTGATAACTAGATCCTCGTCACAATAAAAAAAAAAACCACGGTAAAAGATAATCCTGAAACACAATTCCATGATAAATCCACATCTACAGGAGAAAACTCTCCTTGAAGCATCCCTGTTGAAGAATTTTTGAACTTCAAACCAAAAATAATCACTCCATAGCACAAAAGACGATCTCAACAAGAGAAATTTTGACTAGACAAGCTCGACATTTTGCAGCAGATCTCAACATCTATTCTTACATCTATAGCCGCTAATTATCCCGTTATTTGAACAACACTGATTCTTTCAAAACCGTCAACATTGGCTCATACATAAAAGGTTCGTGTTGCTATCGTCAAAACATGGCACTTGATGCTTTCTTACCAAAAGTATTTGACGAAAAATTTCAGCTCTTCGTCAGCCGAAAAAGTGAGCGAGGAAGTTTTAAGATAGCTCTAGCTCGCAATCAATAAAATGATGAGAAACTCCATCAGAAAACCTTGTGTGCCTTCCCGTAGTACCTGTTGATATACGACTCCTGCAAAAGAAGACGAACACCGGAATTAGTAATTGTGTTTAATGACGACCGAAAAAGAAAAGAACAAGGCCAGCCGTGAGGGATAGAAATTCATAACTGTTATTCTGCAAGAGGACATTCTGATTAAGTCTCATCTTTTCAGCATATTTACAACATAGATGAGAAAGAAGTGTTTGCCACGACAAAGACCATGAAAATGCCCCCTAGATCTAAGCTTTAGACGGGCTCTTGCATCTCATAATCGTGAATGATGAATCACTTCAGCAGCTCCACAGCAAAAAAAAATCAAAGCCTACCAACATATTCAACTAGAGTAGTCCGAGCTAAGTAGAAAACATCAAACCAAAAAAACAACCTGGATTTCGTTATGGCTTAGCTCATGTAAGATATGGGTTAGTAGGACACTGTTGCGCTTAACTTTATGGAACTTTCAATGAGAACCAAAATTCAGGACGACGAAATATCACAAGAGAAACACCAAAAGGTTGGAGAATGCAACTGTTTCACCACAGTTATCGTGGGTCCTTGACGGAGCCAACAGCATAGACCATGCAAATATGCAAATATTGCACGCTGATATTGATTATGAATAGAGAATCAATGAGCGAGAACATGCATTTCAGTTGAGAATCTTGAGATCAAGCAATTCATGCTCATTTAGCTAACTTGCAACTTAAAGACAGCACATAAGTAAGATTTACCTTCACACTGGATACATCAGGAGAATCTGGTGTTGTCACGGGATAGAATTTGTAAAACTTGATGTTTTCGTATGCTGCCTTTGTTTCTTCGCTCATTTCAGCTAAAGCTTTCTTCCTTGCCACCCTTGCCTGCGAAAGTTAGTCTGCAAACTAAGACCCCCTTATTAATAACATTTGCTTTCATGGAACTTGCTTGAAACCAAGGTACCTCTCGATTTGCCTTTTTCCCTTCACATACTTTCTCCTTCACAAAATTCTGCAAAAACTTGAAATATCAGAAAAAATCAAACCTAAACCATGGAATCAAAAGGTTACCTAGAAATCAAAGGCAAAGAAAATAACCATGAACTCGTCCTTCTGATCCACAGACAGCCCCTCCTCTTCAATTAGCTTATCGGTAAATTCCTGAAGCAAAGTAACCAATCAGGGAA
Organism: Drosera capensis; assembly: GCA_001925005.1. Lineage (NCBI taxonomy): Eukaryota > Viridiplantae > Streptophyta > Magnoliopsida > Caryophyllales > Droseraceae > Drosera > Drosera capensis. Next base: position 2,492 of record LIEC01011814.1, read on the forward strand.
GAGCAAATTTGAGCCGATAGAAGCGAATCTCCGTACAAACATATGTTCCAATACAAAGTGCAGCACCACATGTTTTGATTCACGCTGAAAGGAGCGACAACTTGCATAGGACTTAAATACTATTCCAGATTAGTATTTGGAATCACAAAGCGTATAGATTATACAGGCATTAAATACTAGCTTCCTATCACGTAGGACTTAAGAGCGCACATTCCAAAAACTTTTTTTATATATATAAGAATTCATATAGTACAGAAATGCTTGTGATAAGTAATCAATTTTATACCTCAACTTCATCAAACTCCCAATCGAACTCACAGAACACCTGCAGCAGATAATGTGGAATCCATTAAACTACACAAGAGATCAAAGAGATCCATAGGCTTTGCGAGAGAATAGAGAAAAAAAAATCTTCATTGTGAACTTATTCTTACCGGCTTGGGGTCAATTGGATAGAGGATCTGGACGATGGTGCTTTGTTCAAGCTCATCTTCCGTCAAAGGATTATAGAAATCTGCCAACACAACGATGCTCAGTAATATTAAATCCCAATGGGCTTTATAAATGAAAGTGCTGCGACATAGAGAGACAAGGCTGAGCCTTGGGGCAAGTGAGGGTACTGGAATAAGACCCGAAGTCAAACTGTGAAACACAAGTACTGTCTAGGGCAAAACCAAGGCCAAGAAAATCCAAATTTAATCGCGGAGGATCCATTTGCGGATGTCAGTATAGGGGGTGCGGTACCAAGATTTCTTATGTATAGTCAAGTTGACAAGGGACTTCTGCCCAAAAGATTTGAAAAGAAAAAAGGAAATTGATAGCATTGCTCTCCGAGAAATCATGAAGGATTGCAGATCATGAATTTCTTTCAAAAACTAGCTTTTCAAGTAAGCTACAAACAATCTATAGTTAAACTACAAAGGGACGAATCAAATTGAAGTGAAGTTGATAACTCCTCACAGATATCTTCCCCACTCCCAACCCACCAAAAAAAAAAACCCACTATCATTAATCAAATATTTCCTGAAACTCTGAACACAGTTGACAACCCACCTCGGGAATATAAAATTTAACAAGCTAGATAACTCTTCTAAATTCATCTTAGCCCCTAATTATCCAATCAACATTCCCTCTCTTTTCCTCTACATGAAACCATTCAGAGAACCTCCATACAAGAGATATATTACCCACCCATTCTAGCCTTGCACAGTTTCACCACCAGTATAACAGGTCCAATTAAGTTGCTTCCAGACTTTATTTTTTCTTAACATCCTAGATATTAGTCTTTTGGGTGGGATAATCCAAGTTAGGACGTCAATCATGATGAAACCACACCAGCAAAATCGTCAGATATGCATAACTAACTTGCCAAGAGAAAAGGTATAGATGGAGGCCATGCAGCAATGCCCTTAAAAGTAAAACTGAGAACCAAGACAGGCGCATAGAACTAAAAAACTCACAAGGCAAGCAATACTCAAACTTCTTCACCCTTTCTTCTTTCAAATGTCGTAATGCACTCCTGCAAAGTAATTTCCAAAATAGCAAAATGAAACAAGGAACTTGTGTGGCACGTCAAGTCCTCCAATTGAATAGCAAAACCAAGTAACATTTCTAATTTTCCATAGCTACCTATTCATGAACATACAAGTTATAAGAGCTCAGACATGATCGAAAAAAATCTACAGAACAGTCACATCTTGCGAGTCTACCCTATTATGAGGGATAGACAAGACACAACACTTAAAATCACTGAGGAAGAAGTGAAATCCATTAGAAAAAAGGGAGCTGTAAAAGCAGTTCAGAAGTGCACCAATATAGACAAACATAGAGAAAAGAGGTGTCAGGACCCCAGGAGCAAGTGTTCAGCTTTAGCCCATTTTTCATTTAAGGACCAGGTGAGGAAGAATTCTTTCTTCTAATAGAACAATACAGGCATAGTCCAGAAACGCATTAATTCTGCAGAAGATTGGCGTTTTAGCTTGATTTTCTGAACTTTGGTTTCAATTTTTATAAATGATCAGAAAGATGGAGATCTACCAGAAAAGATTATGATGTAACTTGTTTCAAAGGTGAAATTTTATCCAGCCGATAAACCATGCACATGAACAGACACTTTTTGGATCTAAAAACTCTGAATAAGTGTGAAATCAATGGAAATGATGACATGAGTAGAAACAAAATTTCAGGAAAGTGTTTGACCAGCAGTTTGTTCAACGTAGCTCAGCAGGTACAAATTCAGCATGTGCTAGTTAACAATTGCTATGCAGATTCTGTTGCATGGCGAGACTGCATTTAGTGTATCCCATCAGATGATACCATGTAAAACTTCCTTTATGTTACACAAACTCAGACTAGCAAGCATGTGTGATGCCTGAGTATTAATAGTGAACCCCTAAAAAAAGCAGCATTCCTTGCCAAGAGAAATATGTGACAATACTCCAAGAACAAACTATTTGATAAGACCTAACTACAGCTTGATTTGGTACGGTGTTAATGGGTCACTCGCAAAAGTTAGTGACGAATCAAACGGAAACACACATGAACACACAATAATATTGATAAATGGGGAAGAAAGGCCTTCCTGATCTGGCTTTAACAAATGCAGAAGTGATAAAATGTTCATACCTGTTCGACTTCTATATTACAGATAAATAGAAACAATAACATTCAATAGAAAATTATATCAAGCAATGTGATATAATCAGCATTTATGGTGCACGAAAAATAAAGAAGTTCAGTAGATTACTTTCTCTGGGTACATCTCAAGATAAATATTTCTGACTTTAATCTTTCCACTTGACGAGTCCTGGATGAAAAATAAAAAAATAATCAGGCAGCTAAGAAGAAAGAAATGGCACCATGGAAGCAGATAACACAAAAAGAGAAAGACAAATAAAATAAACCTTTTACCTGTTCTCCAAGGGAATATAAGGCACCCAATCCATTTTCATTCTCTTCATGGGGATTATTTCTTCGGTCTCCCTTTGAACAGAGTTTATTCCTATCTTGTCTGATGGAGGAAATGGAGATGCTACCTGTTCGAGCAGAAGAAGAAACGCAGGACAATTATGCCAAAAAGGCAAGAAAAAAAAACTACGTAATACCCAAATCACCAAATGACATGCACAAATATATTAAAGTTTAGCAAAGTTTGGGCATGAAAAACCCTTGCAATATAAGGCAACTAACACAGATATGGATATACATGGGTAGTTGTGACTCATAGCTCCATAGGAGGACAATTCAAAACAAGACAACCAGACAAAAATATGGAGATCACAGAGCTAGAGAGAAGAACGTCAGAATTTCTAGTAGGAACCCACGATTCTAAAAAGTTATTCAAAATCAGCAAGTGCATCGAAACATTCAAAAAAGATGAAATACCTATTAAACATAAGCCAAAGAGAGTCTATTAAATTTCCAAACTAAGAACTTACAGCCACTACAATTGGTATGCAGATTATTTCCTGCTGCCCCTTGAATGGAACCATTTGAGCTGCAAGAAATACAATTAAATTGAATGACAACATACATCGTAATATAATTTATAGAGACAAATATCATAAACTGAATAATGATCAGACTAAGCTCCTCCAGATGGAAAATGTTCGAGAAAGTGTAGAGACATATCAGATTTAAATCAGCATAATGCAGAAAAAAAAAAAAAAACAAAAGCTGGTAGATTGAAACAACTATAATGCAGAACAGCACAACCTGCTGTTTACCAATAATGCAACAATCAACAGATATTTTTAAGCCAACAATCGTGTAACCAACATGCAAATCTACTTACGCTCTGTAGAGCTGAACAGGTACACTCTTTTCCCATGTAGCACTCCTTTCTCTTCAAACGCATCCTAACAAGCAAGATATTTTTAAGGCAAATGAATTTCACTATTGAATGCTCTACCTCCAAATTCCATAATTCATGCAAAGGAACAAGTGTAACCCATAAAAGATTCCTCATGAAACTCACCTCCAAGTTTGAGAAGTTCCAGTTATATTGATACACTGAGTCCAGTTGATGCCACTGAGAATCATAAGACACAATGACATAATGAGTTGACCGAAGAAAGTTCAGAAGCTAGAAGCATGCACTAAACTCAGTTAACGACATGATTTGCTTAAAAAAAAGCAACTTCAAAAGTCACATGCAATAGATAAGTGAAAGGGTAGAACCTCAGTGCCAACAGGAAACACTTCTTTCCATAAATCTTCCTGTAAAACAGCAGTGCAGAAACATCAGTAGCATGTAGACGTCTATTACAACATCATTCCTGGGCACAAGAAAGGATACAAATCAAAGTCCATAGATTTTTCATGCACATATGACTCTTGTGTCGAAATCCATATATTTCATTGTATTATTCATATGCCTTGCCTTTATCTCTTCGTATTTTCCAAGTTTTACATACTTTACCGGATCATGATCTCTACTAAGCGTAAATTGAAGAGAATAATACATTTAGTCAGAATTACAACTGAACAAGTATGAAACTGTCAGTACCAAGTAACTACGAATTACCCAGTCCTCAAAATACCCTCTTACAGTGTTGTAGGGAATAGAAGATTGTGCCAAAATTACCTCTTAACCTTAAAGTTGGTGTATCAACATAATAACTTAAATCCACAAACAAGACACCGTTGATAGAAGAGTCTGATTAGCAATCCACTCTCATCCTCTATTAATCTTCCACGTTTTGAAGTCCACTAGTCGACCTCACAGCTACCATCTTATGGGACGTTAAATTCCTAGCTCAAATGACTATGAGGAGCCAACCTTCACCATTAACCCCATAACTTTTCCACATTCATCAAAACTAGAAGCATTCCCAACAAGTGGTAAAACACACAATCTATCACAAGTAATCACATTCATCTTGCCCACACCATCAACCAAATCTATACAAACAACAACATTCCCAATCCTCAAACCGGAAACTAGCACTATACCAGATTCCGCTGATCAGGAAAGTACTCCAGTTCCTCCTCTCCCTTCGCAATCCTCGCCCTCTTTCCTTTCTCCTTCCCCTCCTCCTCCTCCTCCTTCTTCTCTACCTTCTCCACCTTCTCCTCATCCTCCTTCTCCTCCACCTTCTCTTCACCTCCCTTCGCCTCCGCCGCCGCTTCCTGCTTCTGCTCTACATCACCCTTCTCTTCCTCCTTCGACTTCGCAGCCTTTCGCTTCCGCCCCCTCGCCATCGACAATCAAGCAACAAACGGTGAAGCGAACTCTAAAGCTCGATGAGAGATTGGGATTCTAGGGTTTGGTGGGGATTGAAGAAGTTTGGGGTTCGATTTGGGGATTTTTTTTGTGGGGGGTGAAATTTGGGAAAGGAGGGAATTCAAAATGTTGGGGATTTTTGGGAAGTGACGGTGGGAGATTGAGAGAAATCGGTAGGCCGCGAAGTTCTGCGTGGAAGGGACGCGCGTTGTAATGCAAGGGTATAAGAAAAATGTTAGAAGGGCAAAAATGCACACCTACTCCGTAACTTTTACTCCTGTTTTTCCTAAAACAAATATCATATTTTTTAAATAATTTAAAATAACTGAAATAATATTTTTTAAAAATTAATAATATTATTTTTATTTTTTTATTTTATATCACATAAAATATCTCACTATCATTTTTTTTCTTTTTTTTTCTCATTCCTTTCTCTTACAAACCATCAAGAATATAAATATTTTTACATCAAAAATTCATCACACACATATAAATTTTCTCAATTAATTTGTTGCATCTAATCTAACACGGAGAGAGTAATGAAAAAGTGTAACATTTTATTTTTTATTTTTTAACACGTATTTTGATAAATTTTAAAATATTATGTTTATTTTTTTACACAGAAAATAGAATATTTTGTAGGAATATAGGTGATAATTGAATAATCTATTCCGTTTATGGTGTGCTTATTTGGTTTACATGATTATTTTACTCAAAAAACAAAAACACGCATAATAAATGGTCCATACTGTCCCTACTCATGGAATCACTGTTCATATTTCTTTGACCTTTCGCCCAAACCATAACCATCATTGTTATCTTTCCGAATAACTAGGATAAGAAACACTAGAGATGACGGTGGGGCAACAATCGTTGTTGCTGGACACGACCGAAATCCAAAATTTTTGGGGATCTCTGAGGGATGACAGTTAAAATGGTTTTTTTTTCTTCAAAATGAATTTAAAAAAAAAATCCTCAACCTAAACTTGCAAACAATTTAAAAAAAAAAAAAAAACTTTCAAACAAGTTAATTTTTAAATTAGTATCTTTTTCATGGGATAATGAGAGGAGAGACGCCTGATATGTCTGGAAAGAAGAAACATCGGGCACCTATGTCAGGGAAAAGGCGTAGGTCGCCTTCAATCTGACCGGCACACGTGTCTCTATGTCATTTTTATTTTTTTCTTTTGTATTGGTTTGTTTTAGTTTGGTAGGGTGCATGGTTCATTTTGCTCTAATTTTAACGTAGTTTTGTTTTAATTTTAATTTACTTTTGTTCTAGTTTTAACCTGGTTTGTGATTATTATTATTATTTTTTCATTTTGAAAAAAGATCCCTAGTTTTGTCCGTTAATCGTACATAAGTTTAATTTTAGCCTTATTTACATAGAAAAATCCCAAATCGTTAGATAAAACTCCTTATTCATTACAAAATAGTTCATACATTAGATAAAACAAAACATATATATATGAGACCATAAAACATTAGATAAAACAGAACACACATATATATATATATATATGAGACCATAAAACATACATATGATAAAAAAAACATAAACTTTCGGTGAAACTTGACCTAATTAAATAGATCAACAAGTTCAAAGATTTTGAACCATTTTATATTTACGAAACAAAAATATCGGAATTGTTTCTTCTTCCTGTGAGACTAAAGAATTGTTCAGAACATATTTTTAGAATCATATTTTTTTCCACGTTTCGTCTTTCTTCAGAAAAAGGAAATGCTATCCTTTATGTATTATAATTTCTCATTCATATTGAATGTTAGAATCATATATTTTTCTTCGTGACCTGACCAGTTGTTTCGGGATGGTTTTTATTGGTTTCCCTTATAGAAAAGAAGAATATTGTTGACTTCAGAGCTCGTACCTTATTGATTATCAAAGATTACTTCATTGGGTGTATCGTTGATGTCTGGTGAGTGAGGACCTCGGCGATTCAGTTTGTCCTCTTCATACAAATCCGCCTCCTAGTACGCCAAGTTGCATAAAGATCATAAAAAATTTATTGCAGTCTGAAGTCTCCGTTTTCCATTGGTTGCAACACTATTAGAAAAGTCATTATTTGTGATGGACTTTGGTTTTTGTGATGGAACACATGAGCCGTCACAAAACACATTTATAATATGTGACGGTCTAAAAAATAATTGTCGTCGCTTTTTTTTTTTTCCGAAGCGGGAATGACGTGATCATGGAGGCAAAAGTAACATAGTCTTTGGTGATGGCTATATCTATCACTGAAAAGATAATATTAAATTCTTGATGATAAAATAGAACTTTTTTTGTGATTATATATAATCATTATCTTTTTTATAATTTTTTATTTTTGTGCATTTTTGTTTCTATAATTTCATTTTCCCTCTTTATTCCCTAAATTAATCAATTTCTGTTTTCTTATTTATTTTGTTTGTCTATTTTTTTCCTTTAATTAGCCAAGACTTTATCCAAATATCATCTCCGCCGTTCTCTCCATGTTGTCGAACGTATTGTGGCTTCCTTCGATTCTCATCGTCGCTGCCATTGACAATTATTCATCTTCAGGTAAAACCTAATCATTCTTATTCTAATTTCCCTTCTTCTAAACAATTTTGGATTTAGTGTTTTCCATCATAAATTTCAAAAATCAAGGATGAGCAGAAGTGTAAGAAATCATTGCATAGTCTACTTTTCACACTGTGCGTAGATTATACAAGAGTGGAACATTGAACATACCACATACGCAGATGATCATTTCATCACATTAGTAAAAATATTTTTGGATCTTCACTCAATACACTCAATGATTAATTAAATAATTATGGAAAATTTATTACAGAAAACTATTGTCAAATTGATAATTTATATGTGCATTTAACGATTTTCGGGGATCCAAATGGGTATACAAAAAGACTTTTGTTTCTTGATTTGGGTATATAAAAAGACACACAAGGGATTGGTTGGTGGACGGCTCCGGCATTTATATAGCTTGTACTTCATTTATCGAAAAAAAATATACATACAAAATATTATGATGTGAATTGAGATATAATAGTCATTGGAATGCAATTAAAATCCCATTTTAACTAAATGTTCACGCTCTGATCTTGCACGGATAGTGCTAATAAAGTTGTATGGATTGAAATATTTGTCTAACTATCCTATTTTTTCAAATGCCTAAACCCATGAAGCTCAACGTATCCCACATGAGCGTATTCCAATGGCAACATCGATCACTTACACCCGCAGCTCACACAAAACAGCAATAAAGTGATAAAACAACAATTCAATCACACTCTGTACAAAAAGTTATGCCTAATAATCGAGTTTAGCACCAACACATTAGTGGTTAACTTCATGTGAATGAATAATAATAATAAGCAGGAAGATTACTCGAAAAGGCAGCGATAAGCTAGAGGCCGGGAGGCATCGTATGATCAAGAACAATTAAAGTTGGAAATGTGACCACCTGAAAAGTCGATATGGTCCTCGCGTGGTCCTTGATCAAGATTCGAATATCATATCGTTGCAATGGCAGGTACACTATTTCACGAGGATAGCAACTCGTTGCTCACAAGCATCCGCAACCAAGATGTTCTTTAGTGTATTCTAACGAAAGATAGTGATGATCAAATTCAGAATTAGGAAATGTTTTCCCGTTTTTCGTCACCTCGTTCATCTGCTGATCAAAACAATTATACAGTCATTTTATAATCACTCTATTATAGCAAAGAGAACGAGGTGAAACGTAAGTGAGTAGCACAACTAATCGAAATCAAAGATTTTGAGAATTATCTCGAGTTTTTTCATTTTTAATCATTCTCTTTGATTTATTTGTTAAAAATTTTATAAATAAAATCATTAATTATCAATTTAAATATTGGATAATAAAATTGATTGAACAAATTCAAAAACCGATTCAATCATTTAATATGAAAACCATTCTTTCCAAAGACGAGATTAACTACATTGTTATCGACAACCACACCCCTGACGGGTGGTACGAGTACTATTCTTCGTGTCAAGGTTCGTTACTTCTATTTTCCCCACACCCATTTGTCCAATACTTTCTTTTGCCTAAACAAAACACCCGCGACAAATCAACGGTCCCCACAAAAACATATCCATCACATCTGCTTGTTTTTTCTCTCTCTCTTCGAGTTGGTTTTGTTTGTGTGTTCATTCATGACTCTGCACGAGCCCTAATTTTCATCACCCGCCGCCTCTCTTCCTTTTCATTTCTCTCCCGTTGAAGCTCTCAATTCAAAATCTCCAGAATCATCGATGACAGTGACGTGATCATCTCAGTGAGTTTAATTTTTTTCTTATTTCGATTATTTTTTGGTTTTTTGACTAATTGTTTACGTCAATTCGATGATTTGTTGATTTGTTATCGGATTCGTTGATCTTTGCGGTTTTGTGCGTGTCTTTGTTGTTGGATTTGGATTGATTTGTGGTTGATTGTTGTGTTTTTTATGATAATTTGTGAGAATTGTAGCTCTCGTTGACGATTGATTTTTGCTGAACTTTGATTTCTGAATTGTGTGTGCTTTAGTTGTTGTGTAGCTACAATCAGTTGTAATTGTACTTCTGTTTGAAACTGAATACTACAAGAACACCAACCCAGTTTGTCCTGGCAGATGCACCAGTCTTAACCCTAACTACAAACATGATGCTAATTATACGTTACTTATGAGCATTTGAACGGTTAATTTTGACAAGTTATTACAAATAGTTCATCACTAATGTGTAATTATTGTAATTTAGTTAGTAGCATCTTATTTCCGAAAGTCCTTATGTCTTATACTATACTTCATAAGCGATACGTACTAATAAGCAATGTTTTTAAGCTTGCTAGACAAATCCGTAGTCTCCTCTGCCTCAGGCACTGTTTATCAAACGAAGAACTGTAAGCAGAAAATCATTTTTCTTCTTTTTCTTTTTCATTTTCTCCATGTTTTCAACAAGCATGATATTCATTACCCCCTTATCTAGTACTACTTGTTAATTCTGCTGTAGTGTTTTAGGTTTTCATTAGTGAGTTCTGTTCTGGTTTTGATTTTCAATACAATAACAATACTACACAACCTGTCTTTTTCCTCTTTATCAGCGTGAATGAATACCATGTTGTATTGAGTTGTAGTATGGGCTTAAATTGACCTGAGTTTTTTTTTTCTGTATAGGTTATCTGAAGGCGTGGAGGATTGACAATCAGGGTAAGGGAAATCCTTGAGCAGTTATGAGTTTGAAGTAAGTGGAAAATCTTAGTGTGGTTTCTATCTGTATTGGTAATTGGAAGGCATGGAGCATTAACAATCAGGATTTGTGAAATCCTTTACACATCAACCCAAAAAAGACCCTATGAGGGTCAGTTATGAGTATTATTGGTAAATTTTGGTGAGGTGTTGATGTAGTTGTGATTTCTGGAGGTTGGGTTCGGGCTGTCTATCGGATGGCAGAAGACAACCTACGAACCAATGGATTATCATTTGGGCTGGCCGTGGTTTTGAATGGTGATGATAAGAAGGATAATCCTGTGAAGAATCGTCTCATTTCATGTCGTAATGACATTGATCAGCAATCTTTGGAGCGGACACTTGAGCACATCTTTAATCTTCGACATGGAACTCTTGGTCTCCTGAAGAATCCGCTAGATGCTGGTGTGGTTCGTTCCATAATTAAACAGCACTTCTCAGCAGTATATCCGGATTCGCATGGTTGCAGTGAGAGCAGGGATGGGTTTTGTATGGTTGGGAATAGCTTGACCTCTGTTGTTGGAATTGAAGAGTCTAGTATATGTGGTGATCTACAAATCAGCAAGCACCCTTTGATCCTGGAGAGTATGACTATTTTCAGCAGTGCAAGAGCTAATGCCTGTGTGTGGAGAGGGAAGTGGATGTATGAAGTGATACTGCAAACTGCAGGTATACAACAGCTTGGATGGGCGACCCGGTCTTGTCCTTTTACTGATAGAATGGGTGTGGGGGATGCTGAGAATTCATATGCTTTTGATGGAAGAAGGGAGAAGAAATGGAACAAAGAAGATGAGGCATATGGTCAGCCTTGGGTTGTTGGTGACATTATTGGATGTTGCATAGATTTCGATGAAGATGAGATTTTGTTCTTCAGGAATGGAATTTCCCTTGGAGTGGCATTTTCTTGCATTCGGAAGATGCCCCCTGGATCAGGATATTTTCCGGCCATCTCGCTATCCCAAGATGAGAAGTGTGATTTAAACTTTGGTTCCCGGCCATTCAAGTATCCTGTCACAGGTTTCCTTCCTATTCAAAGTACGCCACATGCATGTGCCCTTGCCTCTCAACTGCTGCAAAGCTTGTCGAGGCTGTTGGAGTTGCAACGTACAGAATCTGCCGACTTCAATTCCCTTGGAAGACTTGGAAGATTGAAGAGGTTTGTTCCATTAGAAGATATTTTCGTACCTGTCGCGCTTGCAATATGTGAAGAACTATTCTATATCCTTGACAAGGAGGTGGAGAGTACAGAATATGTGGCATGGGGTCCTTTTTTGTCATTTCTCATGGAAGTATTTGGACTGCAAGCTCCACATGATTTCAGCAGTTTGGACAGAGTTCTTGATCTTTTTCTGCTGTTCAGAAGTTCAAATCTATTGTTCCAGCATCTCATCAATGCGTTGTCGTCAGGCTGCAAAACAGCGTCACTGGTCCTGACTGAGTGTCCCCATTCTGGATCGTATTGCTATCTTGCGTTGGCTTGCCATTTGCTGAAGAGGGAAGAGTTGATGATTCTGTGGTGGAAGTCACCTGACTTTGAGTTCCTGTTTGAAGGATTCTTATCACGTAAAAGTCCCAACAAGCATGACATTAAGTTCATGATTCCCTCTGTGTGGTGGCCCAACTCATACAAGGATGTATCCCTTGAGAGCAGTATGATGCTGACAACTATGGCATTATCAAGCGCTATTGAGAAGGTATGATGAATTTTGTTTGTATTTATTGTGCTTCGGTTTTGCTCTTGGTGGATGTGATTTTGCTACTAAAACATCTGCACTCTCAATGGGAGCTTTTCTGCCCTGACCATGGGTGTATTGGTTTGTCTATTTGTTCCACAATTGTTTGTGTCCATGTGAGTTTAGGAAAGAAATCCAGTCTCACTCCTCTGTCACCTTCTCTCCCACCATCACCTTGTGGGTAGCACTCCCTCACTGTAACTTTATGCAAGCTCATCTCTCCATTTCTGTGTGTATGCAAAGAAGTTGATTTATATTTCTACATTTACGTTCACATCTACAGATGCACAATCTTAGGGTCTTGCTATCGTTGTTACGTTCAACAAAATGACTTTTGGTACCTTGGAACAGGTCTGCAGCCTTTTTTCCAATTTTTTTTGGGCGGAACACTGTTACTTCTATACCCCCCCTCTCCATGCAAAGGATATTTTTAAATATAAATAAATAAGTAAAGTGTGTAGTTGCTTTCTTAGTTAATTTTCATGGCTAACTTAGCATCTTCTATATCGTTTCCCTTTGCAGATAGAAGAGAAGCACCGGGATCTTTGCTGCCTTGTCTTGCAGTTCATACCTCCCAAAACACCTCTCCAGTTGCCTGGTTTAGTGTTCAGGACATTCCTGCAGAACCTTTTACTGAAAAGCAGAGGAGATCATAACTTCCCATCTCGTGCGACACTTAGAAATCCTGTTCTGGTTTCTATATATGCAGTTGTTCTCCACTTCCTCTCTGAAGGTTTTCCTCCAAGTGACATATGTGGGTGGTCTATGGGGTGCAAAGGTAACAAAAGTGACATAGGTTTCTTGCATCAAGGTGGGCTACAGAGGTTCCCTATTGCTTTATTTTTGAAAAATGATTCCCATCGGGTAGACATCCCTAGACTTGGAGGATCCTTTAATCATCTAGCAAAAGCTCACCCAGTTTACGATAAAGAGGAAGAAGTACTCTCCTGGGAAGAAGGCTGTATGGACGATGAGGAAAGTAAAGTAACACATTTTACTAGACGCAAGCCGTGTTGCTGTTCATGTAATGTCTCTGATCCGGCAAAAATATATTGTGATCCTACCAAACCTAGTTTGAAAGGTTCAAGAGGTCATACTACATCCGCTCCCGAGAGTTCTTCTCATTGCACTTCTGGAAACTTGAATGACGAGATCATAGATAAGCCCAGCTCAAGTGACCATTCTTATTCACGTGCTGAGTACCGACCTGTGCAGCACATAAGGATTGTGCCTACAGAAACTATGTTTTCTTCAGCAATGTTAGGAGAAGAGGAACTTCTTGATGCTATGCTATTATTGTATCACATTGGTGTTGCTCCAAGTCTCAAGAAGGTTAGATTATGTGTGCCTTCTCTGAATTTAATGCACGAGTTTTTTTCTTTAAATTTTTTTAAGAATTTTATTTGAATGACATTATTACTTCTGATCATCAACTCAGTTTTCACTCTTCCAGTTGGATGCTTTGGCGATAGACCTTGTCACTTATCATGTTGTAGACTGTACTGCTCTTTGCTTGTGCTACTAGCTTAGTGGCGTCAATTTCATCCACCATGCGCCTTGATGCAGTTCAGCTGTTAGTTTTGCCCTGTCAAACACCACAGCATGCTCAAAAGTGTAATAAGAGTGGTGTTTGCCTGATCATCTTGGGCTTTGACAACTCTAGCATCTGTTGCTTGGAAATGACTCTTTGACATAGCTGAAAAGATGCAATGCATATTGCATAATTCCTTAGTCCTAGACCTAATCCAGATGAGCATAGAACCTGTATACATTTTCCTGGCTTGAATTATCTCCGTGACAATAAACTGTACTTGGTCTCCATTTGAAGATGGTCCCCTGAGATTGTGGTGGTTCCTTCCATTTTGCACTGTAGTGTGTGCGTTGGAAACTTCATAAAGTTTTGAATGAAACAGAGATGCATATCAATTCCTCAAACTGCCTTTGATGTGAGACTTCTTCGCCATGACATATCCTATGCTTTGTCCGACCCAACTCAACCCACTTCTACACCATAAATTGTCACAAAAAGTTGCTTTGTAATGTGGTCTTGTCGTTGAGGAATCTGTTATTGACTCTTGCTTAATGTGTTATAATTTAGGCATCAACATACTTGTCAAATCAATCACAATCCATATCACAGTTGGAAGAAATAGATAGGCAAATGAAGGAAGGGCCTTGTGGTGAGCAACAAAGGCGTTTGAAGGAAGCACAGAATATTTGTCGAGAAGAAATCATTGATTGCATCAGACATTCCACTTGGTGAGATATCCACATCGTGCTAAATTTGCCAGTTGCAATGTTTTATTTTTATAATAGTTGCACCTTTACTGGTAATTCATTATCTGATCCACTTGTGCTTATAAGATCGCTCATTTCTATGGTGTTTTCAAGCCTACTACTATGTTTAGTGAGCGAGATACAATTAAATAATCACACACTTCTGTCTCCAAGTTTATATTCTGATGAACTATATGTAGTTTTTTGGACATGTGATGCCTTTTGAAGGTTGGTTTTTGTGTTGCAGAGTTGTATGTGACCAGGAGCTAGTTCAGCACACAATTATTTACTTGGAAAGTTTTCTTGTTCTTTACAGGTATCGAATCGCTTTGTTAGCTAGATGGAAACAGAGAGGAATGTATGCAGCATGCATGTGGACTGTGCAATTGCTACTGATTCTCAGTAAAGATGATGTATTATTTAGCTTTGTTCCGGAGTTCTATTTGGAAACTCTGGTATGTAGATCCTCCCCTCCTGGTGTTTGAAATATTATTATGGAAGTGGGTAATGTTGTGTTATTTGGCAGCTAACCCTGTACTGCTCATTGATCTTTAAATCATTAAATTGGACATCTGATGGCCAGCTTATTTGTTGCGATGGTGCGTGAACTTTTCAAAAACCATCCGTCTGAAGTAGTCCTATGTGTGTAGTTCTAGAGCATACTAGGTATTAGACGCACTTGTCAAAATCTGCCATAGACTTAACCACTTAAGTTGCTGAGAGAAATTGGGCGTCAAATCTTTTCGAGTTCTCAGCTTGCTGAGTAGCTGACCTTGGAAGAATCAAAATGATGATGTTCGATCGTTCCTGGAGTAATTATCACAGTAGATGCCTGCATTCTCATACCTTTGCAGCATACCTTTAGAGAGTTGGGTTTAAGTATTTCCACCCCTTGCGGCATACCTCTAGAGAGTACCTTTAGGCTTGTGGGCAGAGACACATCTGTGTTCATTGCTCTGGAGTAATTTCGCTATTTTCCACATTAGAACATGATGCGGACATTCCAAAGAGTCGACAAATCTGTTTCAAATCCATAATTATTTAGGAAACTTGCAAAAGTTTTTCCCCTGAAAACATGCTGAAACATACAGTTGGATTTAGAGGTTCCAGGGTTAAGTTGAAAAGAAACGGGATAGTACTTGATGATAAATGGAATGAGCAAAGTAGATTGAAACCTGATGCAGTGTGTGGTAGACATGGAACATTGCAAGGGGAAATAGTAGAGGGATCCTTCGAAAAATTATTACAGTTGAGAGGCGGAGGTTTGTTTTACTCTTATTCTTTCTGTCTGCGTGAGTTTCTGTCCAGCATGAACTTTTTTCTGATTGATCAGTTCAATGTTGATTATGCTCTACTTTGTGTTGTTTTCTGATGTCAAAATATTTCTGATGCAGGTTGATTGCTTCCATGTTCTGCGAAAGAGTGATCCTCCATTTGCCCCTTCTGCAATATTTATTAAGCAAGGACTCACTTCATTTGTATGGTTTTACCCAAATTTTTCCGTCTGTCATTTTGTAGCTTACCCTCGAAACAGCCTCCAATTTTGTTTGAATGTCGAATATTACTAGAGTAGAAGGTCTTCTGCGAGTGTCCCTTTTTGTAGATTTCACTACCCTTGCTATTGGCTGTTACTTTTGGGAAAAATGATAGTTTAGTCTAGTTTACAGTATGGATTTATTTTATTGTCATGAACATATATGTTTCCAATCTGCCATCAAAGTTATGTAACTTATGTGGGGCTCTTATTTGTTTTTGTTTTTTTAAATGTCTCTGCATTGCTGAATTATGCTTGCTTATTTACTTTTATGCTGTGAACAACCCTCTCCCCCATGAAGGTAAATATCATCAGTCTTTAGTTGCTGATTGAAATTTATTATTTTCTTCATGATCAGGTTACTTTTGTTGTTACTCATTTCAATGATCCACGGATATCAAGCACAGATTTGAGAGATCTTCTGCTCCAATCCATATCCGTATTGGTACAATATAAGGACTTTTTGGTTGCATTTGAGACCAATGTAGCAGCAACAAACATGATGCCGAGGGCATTGATATCAGCATTTGATAATAGATCCTGGATGCCAGTGACTAATGTACTCCTGAGATTGTGCAAGGGCTCTGGTTTTGGGTCTTCAAAACATGGAGAAAGTTCAACCTCATCGGTCATATTTCAGGTAAAACTTGTTTCTATAATAAGTTAATAATCGGCATAATATTATAATATTAGACTTTCATTTTTTTTTATTTTTTATTTTGAAGGTAGACTTTCATTGTTTTATGAGTCACTAATGTTGCTTTGGATTTCTGATTCTTGACTGTAGAGATTGTTGCGTGATGCCTGCACCAAAGACGGTGAATTATTTGCAACTTTCTTGAATCATTTGTTCAACATACTGAGCTGGACTATAACAGAATTTTCAGTTTCAGTTCGTGAAATGCAAGAGAAGTATCAGGCAAGTCATGCCTTCTCTCTCATAATGTGTTTCACACTGCTCTGTGGGACAATTTTCTTGATACCAGCTCCTGTAACCTTTTTGTCTGATGAAATACCTTTTTTTATAAAGACGATTCGTTAGCTCCTCCTTACGGCTATACATTTATAATCCTTAGATGGCCGTGTATCTCCTTTTATTTTGTGTTCCCTGCATGGACGATATTTTGTGGCTTTACATACCTTTCACGTGGTTTTCCTGACATTTTCATCAAGCTTGCTTGTTAAGGGGCTAGCCGATAACATTGTTGTCTTTCCTTGCTATGGATGCAACTACACTTGTTCTGAGATCCGGAACTTGTGATTGTAGGTTTCAGAATTTCAGCTTCAAAAGTCCAGTGTTGTTTTTTACCTATCATGCAATCTTGCTCGGATACTGGAGTTTTGTACTTGTGAGGTTCCTCAAGCATTCCTTTTAGGAACTGATATGAACCTCCGGAGGCTAACTGAGGTTGTTGTCTTCATATTAAGTCAGATGATATTAGCAACCGATTCTGATTTCTTCGAAATGTAAGTTTCACTTATGGCCTCTGACGAGATTGGTAGAGTAGAGGAATATTTAATTTGAATAACTGGACAAATATGATGCTGTTCTTCATGGTGCCTCTTATCATCTTAAGTATTAGCTGCTCAGAGAGTTTACCAACCAACCGACTTTTTTCTCCTACAACGCTTCACTATTCAACTGTTATGTCATGTTTCTTCTCTTACAGGGCGGTAAGACGACATGGAAACCTGTTGGAAAAGGTGAACCGGGGATTGATATTGGCTCCTCTTGCTGGTATCCTATTGAATTTGTTAGATTCCAGTATGGTTCCTTCGGGGAGTAAGCAAAATGACGTCATTGGGGTATTCGCAAGCATGGATTGCCCAGATACCGTACTCTGTGGACTCCAATGCATGTTGGAATATAATTGGGTGAGTTCTCGCTCTCTTTCATCTTCTCTGTTTGTACTGATGAATTCTTTCTGAAGACCTCTTATCTAATGAAGTTCCGGATCGAGAAACCTCAATCAAATCTTCATTAACATATATGATTCTGCAGGCTGGCTTTTCGAAGGGGAATGCCCATTTCTCTAAGCTGAGACAGCTAGAGGAATTCTCAAGCCTCCTTATCAGTGAAATGAGTTCACGTGATTCGGAGAGGTCAGGGCTCGGATATGAAGCGCAAACTGACGACAGTACATGCTGCATTTGTTACATACAAGAGGCGGATGCCCAATTCTTTCCTTGCTCACACAAGTCCTGCTTTGGATGCATCACAAGACATCTTCTTAATTGTCAGAGGTGCTTCTTCTGCAATGCGACAGTCATTAATGTCACCAGAAAAAGCCAGAGATCATCAGAAAGCAATTGAGCCATGTCAAATTCAGAGGTATTGATTCTTATATCAGATTATCGATCAGGGAAAAACAGAAAAAGTGAAAAATCCAGAAAGGAATCAATCCGGAAATCGTCAAATTTACCTCTGGATATCACATTATCGAACTACATAGCTCTTAGATGGGTGAAGAATGCGACGGGCTCTCAGTTTAACACTTCTTTTGGATAGTCGTTCTCTGTCGGGTGCGATTCAGACTCTAGGAATGATTCATTCAGCCCTTCTGACCATTTGCCCTTGACTGGGCAGGAGGAGTAGTGCATAAAATATTGCTTTTAGAATCGGAATTGGTTAGTTGGAGAGCGGATATCCAAGAGAATGTTGAAGACAGTAACTATAGCATTCCTGTTTCTGGTTTTCTGGAGGACAATGGTTTGCAGAAGCGATGTTATAGACAGCAAAGAGGTGAAGATGTTGTATAGCAAATGGAAGATTATGTACATGATTAGGTGTGGATAATGTGTATTTATGGGGTCAGAGGCGGAATTGGGGTTGGAGGTGCTCGCTACATCTGTCGGAGAATTTTGTAGTTGATCTTTAGAGGGGGCATTGTTTGTAAATATGAGATGTATACAGGAAGAATAATCTTCTCCTTGCTCGAGCACATAAATTAGTTTGTAATTCAGGTTCAAACATGAGGACTGGATGGTCCTGCTGCTCGACGACAGAAATGAAGAATAACGGAGGTATGAACGGATATCTCCTTTCCCCGGTTCTTTTCGAGGGGAAATCAAGTTGGGTTTCGACATTGTCTGAAGATTATGAGGCATTTCGAATAATCGAAAAGTAACTAATTCTAAGTGTTTAGATTTCTTAGAATTAATATCTTTTGGGATTTGGATTCTATGATCAACACACTGGTATCTTTGATTACAGTTCTGGACTTAAGCTGAGATGAAGCTCAGCTGATTTTTGATTCCTGTGTATGGTAAGTAATTGCTGTATACTTGTTGCACAGTGTTAATAAAAAACTGTCTGAATTGTTGAATCTTGTTATGTTTTTGTCACGAGTTTGGTCACTGAAGGTCGCTCCAGATTATGTGGAATCCTCAATGTACTGGTTAACCTCGTGAAGATGAGCGGATGTGTTTCTTTCTTCCAGTTTTTGGTCCTTCGGTTATGAGTTTGCTACGTGCATGTAGTGATATTTTGTATCTGATTGTTATGTCGAGTGCTCATATTTGACATGCTTTGAAGATAGCGCATATTCGCAAGAGTTCATCGGGTACGTGCTCTACAAAAACCATGTTGGCAACTTCTTTCAAACATCTATAGCAAATGGGAGAAATTGCACAAGGATGGAACGTTCTCGTTGGTATTATCTGCTGACAGATCTTAAGCAACCTTTCGGTAAGGCTCGTGACCGAGGAGACATCTTATTGTATATATCTTAACATCATCGAGTCTTATACTTGGTGAGATTAACTTTGAGTGTAATTTTTTATTATCTTCGTCCCATAATTATCGCAACTTTTTTCTTTCATGTATTATTTATTACATAATTTAAATAACTTAATTACTTATCTAAATTATACGATTTAAATTTTTTATTAATCAACGAATATAATATATAACATTTATTATTATTAATATTTCACGATTTTTTTTAAACCTTATATCATTATAACTACTCGATCAAAACAGTGCCATCTTTCACTCAAACATCTTTTATCTCATTCGTTACTACAGCAATCTAATCCAACAGCCATCTGAATTGCAGCCTCCATCAAAGAGCAATGCAAACCGCACTGCGACTCCGACCACCGTACCGACCGTTCCACCGCCTCGCTGCCACCAACCACACCGCCCCTCGGCGGCCGCCGT
>LIEC01011815.1:0-59447 GCA_001925005.1 Drosera capensis
AATTTCAATTTTTTCTCAAAAATCTCAAACGATCCGAATTGGATTGATTAGAAATGGCGGAGAGCGAGGAGAAGGGTGGTGCTGTGTTGGAGTCGCTGGTGGAGAAGATAGCGGAGAAGCTGAAAGGAGAAGAGGAGGACGAGTCGTCGTCGTCTTTGTCGGATCGCGAGGCGGAGGCCGAGGAGGAGACGAAGAAAGAGGAGGTGGAGGAGGAGAGGATGAGGGAGGTGGAGGGATCGAAGGTGAAGAGGTTGTTTGGGAGACAGAGGCCTCTTCATCATGTTCTCGGTGGGGGAAAGGGTGAGTTTTCGGGTTCTCGAGTTGGATTTTGTTGTCTAATGTTTGTTATCTGGATGAGTACTGTGGTAAATCTACCTTAGTGGATCGTCAATTCCTGACTTTGATAAAATTGATTTGAGAATATTTACAAGTAGGTGATTTCGCTGTTGATAAATAAAAGTACTAGCTTGTATATGTAAACCACACAAGCCTTTAAGTTTGACTTTCGGGTTCCCGATGAGGCAGTTCACACATACTACTTAAGCCAGGTTACACATGGGACTAGAGGCGAAATCTATACTATATATTAAGTAAATAAAAATGGTTTTGTCTTGAGATTTTTTATGAAGGTCAATTTTTCATCTATGGTTCTGATTGAATATTAATAAAATACACTATTGAATCAGATTTTAAAAAAATAATTCAATGAAATTTATGGATAGTCATATCGGTTGAATTTGAAGGGATAAAGATTTAATTCAAATATCTATCAAATTCACTATTAATATTAAATGTCCATTTTAAGAATTAATGAAAATAAACGAAAAGATAATATATATTTAATTTGTAATATCTTTGATAAATAAAATGAATCATATCTAATACTACTTTATCATTATTATATCAATTTAAAAAGTTATATCATATGTGTATCGGTTATAGTACAACGAACATATGTTTTTATTTTGTCCGGTGTATTACTGCACAACGGATAGACTAGTAAAAACTAATATTATGAGTTCGTCGAGCAATGGGATCTAAATAAATTGGGATGACACGTATTTTGAGTTATCTACAATGAATCTTGGGGATCATTTGAATGATAGTACAAGGGAGTGTGAATTTTGGGATAGAAGGTTGGGATGGTGGGACAACTGTTCATCTTCATTAAGCAAATTCGGGCTGGTATTAGGTTCGGTAGTCAAGATGGTCGACCTTGGGAAATGGGATACAGGATGTGTTTGTCTTCTTGTTAGTCAAATTGTTACTTGGTGATTCACGAATGCTTGTTCTCCTCCTAAACTGCAATGATCAAACTGAATTTGGTGCAGCTGCTGATGTGTTGTTGTGGAGGAACAAGAAAGCATCCGCCACCGTGCTTGGAACAGCAACCATGATTTGGGTTCTGTTCGAGATTGTCGAATATCACCTGCTCACTCTTGTTGCTCATATTCTGATATTCACCCTGGCAGCATTGTTCATATGGGCCAATGCCACCACACTTGTGAAGAAGTGGGTTTGTAATGGTTATGATTTGCTACTCTGTCTTGTTCCAATCATGTTTGATTTTGCATTGACGCGTCGTGTCTAATAATAATTGTAGGTCCCCTCCTCGCATCCCAGTGATCGAACTTCCTTCGAAACCATTGCTAGAGCTTGCATCCACCGTGACTGTTGAGATTAACAGAGGACTTGCTCTTCTGCGTGAAATTGCTCTTGGAAGGAACTTGAAGAAATTCCTCATTGTATTTATCCATGTTTTATCCGCAAAGTGTTCCTGTTGCAGACAATACGAAGTAACCTGTTGCAGGAGCAGATCTCATCACAAGTTCAAAATTTTAAAAAGCAAAATAAAATTTGAAAAAAATGTTTTAAATAAATATGTGGTGGAGAAATTCCTGTAACAGGTTACCTCGTATTGCCTACTGCCGGAATCTTTTTCCTATGTTTTATAGTAGTATCATATATTCATCTGTGATTGTACTGTCGATTATTTATTCAGCTGACTTCTTCTTTATTCAGGTGATAGTCAGCTTGTGGGTACTGTCGATTATTGGTAGCAGTTTCAGTCTCTTGACATTGTTCTACCTGTGTAAGAAAGCCTCTTCTCTGCCTCTTGTTGCCCGAGCATATCACTTATCATTTTTATATAATACTAATGCACAATCCATTATCCAATATCCATGCCTTCATTTATTGATGAAACAGCTTTTGTCGTGCTGCACACCGTGCCTGTTCTCTATGAGAAGCACGAGAACAAGGTCGACTCCTATGCTGAGGTCGCCACGGCTGAATTGAAGAAGCATTACACATTCGTCAGGGACAAGTATCTCAGCAAGATCCCCATCAGTCCATTGAAGCCTATGAAGTTTGCATAGAGGCGTTGAATTAGGTTTGGTTCGGGTTGAGTTCTGTAGAAAGCGATCGTTTTTGGTACTTTTTCCCGTACTTATGATTGAGTTTTGGACTGCAGCTGGATTGTTGTTGTTGATACCTAAGTTTCTCTATCTGCTGAGTTGTTGAAAGCTTCTTGCAGTGTTGTGTACTTGAAAGGTTTATGTAGAACAATTGTTGTTGTGACATATAGAGTTGCTTTTTTTGGTGGTGATATCATTGACTGTCAAAGGTTAGTACAATGTATTGGGAACTCTTTGATCGTCTATGCTATTATTGGCAAACTAATGAATTCAAAAGAGGAAATGATACTACGGGTACAAATTACAATAATAGAGAACCTTTGTTAGATGAAGGGATGTTGTTTGTACCTGTAACGTCCCGAGATTTCCTGTCCAATATTTGTTAAACACGTGGCGTTATCGTCGTTCTAAAATTTCCTTCGAAATAAGGCGATAGGAATACAAGGGGTTTAAGTATCAGAAACATAAGATCTATATAGAAATATCCAACTTACATCGTGTTGAATTACATAAAAATCGTACTCCGAAAATATAAGCGAAATGTTACAGAAAGCCGAAACTAATCATCATCGCTATGTAACGGTCCCCTCCACGATCCTTTATTACCTGAAACGAATATGTAACCGTGAGCTTGAAAGCCCAGTAACATAGGATACACGTCCATCTCAGGGGTCTGGCATGCATTTCCCATGTGCAAACAGGATGCAATGCAAACAACACCGAGCAATCATATGCCAATCAGGAATAATTAAATACGTACAGGATAATAATAATATAAGTCAAGCAGGTTAATCCCTATTTCATTATCACTAGCCTTTATTAAAGGCTTTTACAGGTTAATGACATGCTCTGACATGTCATAGTGATTCTCAGGACTTTTACAAATAAACAACGTGCTTTTGTAACGTTCTAACAATTTTTATGACTTTTACAGGTTAATAACATGGGAGGAGTTACAACAGGAATTTAACGTTAATAGTATCGTCATACAAATAACAATTAAACAAACGGGATTGTCGCTGCAGACGACCCAGGATGGTTAATAATAACCAAACACGGCCACCAAATATATTTCAATTGATGCCGCTGCGTACACGCGAAGGGAATTTTTATCCCTCCCTAGCTAGTCAGGACTCGTAACTCTCTCAATTATTATCATTTACAGGAATATCCTCATTGTTCAGGTTTTTCAGGATTTTCAGGGAGGAAGCATGAAATTAAACATATTATTTTCATGTATAACAGGATTCAAGATTTTCAGGCATATAATATGAAATTAATCATATTAATCCATGTATAACAGGTGACCATCATGGTGTTCGTAATTCGAGAATTCAGGCAGATAATATGAAATTAATCATATTAATCCATGTATAGTAGGTGACCACCATGGTGTTCGTAATTCAAGATTTTCAGGCATATAATATGAAATTAATCATATTAATCCATGTATAGCAGGTGACCACCATGGTGTTTCATAAATTTATATAACGCTATATTTTACAACGTTCTTAATAATTTTCAGGATTAATAATTCGTTACAAAAATTATATCAATAAGCACAGGATATCACACATCAAGAGCACACAAGCAATATTCAGAAACCGTTATTAAAATTCTATAATATTCTACAGGTTGCATCGTTACCCTTTTAACAAACTAATCAAAGCAATCCAGCACATCACACTTTTATTCTTTATATGTATCATGCGGGTACGTGATCACACAATCATGTAAATAAAATCTCGCACATATAATTTAGGGTAACGACGTGTGTTACCTCGTCATTTATAAAAATTCAGAAAACCCTTCAGGTAATCCCCAAGCTTAATCCTGCTTCTCAGTATTTATCGCACCTACATAATAACACGACGTATAAGAATCGTTATATTATAAATAATGTATACGCAAGTGGCTACACTTCTATATCCAAACCATTATAATATAATGTATGATTTTCCAATTAATAATAAAATCAAAAGAAGGGACAAAGTCCCTTCCTTTCTCCTATCCAAACACGACGAGGGAAGCGCGGCGGCCGTCGCTGGTGGCCGGGTTCAAGTCACCGGTTACTGAGGTGGTGTCGGGGAGGTCCGGCGCGGTTAGCGAATCCATGAAGCAAGTCAAGGAGTGAGGTCCGATCGTCGAAGTCCGGTAGTCCCTGGTTGTTCCGGCATCGGGAGAAGGTCCACGAGGGCAGGGCACTGCGGCGAAGACGAGGCAACTTTGGGGTTGCTCCGACGAAGCTAGGCGACCTCGCATTATTCCAAATCTGAGCGCGGATAGGGCGGGGTTGCGACGACAAGGCGGGCAGTGTTGGCTCGGCGGGGAGGAGGCGGCGTGAGGGAAACGTTGCGGGCGGTTTCAGGGAAACGACTTCGGGTCGGGTTTGATTTGGCTCGGGTTGTGGTCGGGAAAGGGTTGTCGAGGTCGGGGTGGCCGGAATCCGGCAGGGCAAGTTATCACGAGATGAAACAACGAAGACTAACAAAATGAAATCGAAGCTTACCTTTCTCTGTCACCGTTCTCAGAATTCTTAGGCTCCTCCTCGTGTGCTAGATCAAAATTCGTGAGGTTAACGTGTTTGAAATTATTTATATCGACACGTGATTGAAAGATTTATGAAAGCGGTTGAGATTTTCGCGGGATTCTTGCATCGTTCAAATATACCTTACCATATTTAAAATATTTACTTCCTTATTCAATTTATTTCAATTCAATTTATTTCGAGATATTACAGTCCGACTTTGTCAAGGTACCTTGGGAGGCTATGACATATCTGTTAGAATATAGGAATATATGACCGTTGTAAATATGACCGTTGTAATCGTCCTATAAATAGAGAACTCATGTATAGGTTTATGTACACACTTCATATTATTTCAATATATAAAATTATCATGGTATCAGAGCCTCATTCTTGAGATTCAACGCCAAGAACTCGCCACCGCCGCTTCCGTCGCCGACATCACCTCGGCCACCACCAGCGACATCGCCACTCTCAGTGCGTGCGTCCCGAACACCACGCACCCTGTCGGAACACGGTAGAGAAGCATCACTCTCGTCACTCGTTACCACCGCCACCGCACTTACAATCATCGTATAGATCCGGCCACAGCCCGTTGCGGTCTCATCGCAGCCGCCAGCGTAGCTGCCGTCGTCTGTCGACCGCCGATCGTCGTCAACGCCATCCAGATCTGGTAGTCTTCACTCGCCCAGATCTGGTCAAACCGCCGCCGCCGCACACCACATCACGTCGGCCAGCACCACCCAGATCTGACACCCCACACGCGTCGTCACTATCTTCCAGCTTCCAGGCACCGCGACCCGGCACTAGCTGCGGTGTCATTGCCGCGACCCAACCGCAGGCTATCAGCACCCGCAACGTCATTGTCGTGGGTTGACCAGCCCATCCCATTGCTGGTCGTCGAGCTCGCCGCCGTCCTCCACCTTCACCAGCCAACCGTCCTTCGCCGCCACCGCCGCCGGTGGTCGACTTGGACTTCGGCTTCGGTTCCCACTGGGCCTCGCTCATCCGTAACATCCGGCTTCCGCGAAATCCGCTTATCCCACGGCTCCCAACTCCGCGATCTCCCTCCGAATCATCGCCGTCGTCGGAAATCAATTTGGCCCCGAGATCCGGATCCAGTTTGCACCGCAAGTTCCATCACCAAGCTCGAGCTCGTCGTCGCCGCACGCCTCCACCGTAGTCAGACCTACCACCTTCCGCCTCGTCAGAATTCCCAACCGAGGCGACTCCGAGCTCGGACTCCAAGTACTTCAAAAGCCATAAAACACCATAAAAACTATGGAAAACTCTTCAAAACACTTAAAAAAACGAATAGTGGTGAAAACAGAATAAAACAACCTCAAATAAAAAGAAAACACAAGAATCCATCAATAGAGAAATGAAATATCCTTAAAACACTAAAAAAAACTTGAAAGGCTAAAAACGCCATAAAAATAACTCAAATTTCTTAAAACCTCAAAAACAAATGAAAAAAACTATTAAACATCATAAAACAACCTCAAATCTCTTAAAAATGCATGAATCTTTCAAAATAGCCTTGAAAGGATCAGCAACACTAAAAAACACATCAAAAGCATAAAAGCCCTTTTAAAGAACTCAAATATCATTAAAAACTATAAAACAATTAAATAGTGTTAAAAACACTAAAAAACAACCTCGAATAATTTGAAAATACAAGAATCTATCAACAGAGCCTTGAAATGACCTTAAAATATTCAAAAACACTTGAAATAGGCTAAAAATACTATAAAAACAACTGAAATCTCTTAAAGTCCACAAAAAACAAATGAGTAAGGCTAATAAACATCCTAAAACAACTTCCAATCTTCTCCAAACATAAGAATCTATCAAAAGAGACTTTGAATGACCTTAAAACACTAAAAAACACATGCAAAGTGAAATAAACCCCGTGAAGCAACCTCAAATCACTTTAAAACGTATGAATCTATCAAAATAGCTTTGAAACGACCCAAAAACAGTTCAAAACCTTTAAAACACCATAAAAACTACTTAAATCTCTTCAAGACACACAAAAACAAATGCATAGTGGTGAAAAAACAATAAGACAACCTCAAATAAAAAGAAAAAACAAGAATCTATGAATATAGCATTGAAATGACCTTAACAAACTCACAAACGTTTGAAAAGACTAAAAACACCATAAAAACAACTTAAATCTGTTAAAAGCTAAAAAAAAATGAAAAAGCCTATTAAACATTATAAAACAATCTCAGATATCTTTGAAATGCAATAATCGACCAGAACAGTCTTGAAAAAGACCATAAAACACTGAAAAACACAATAAACGGCTAAAACACAATAAAAACAAGTCAAATCTATTCAAAACGCTCAAAAATGAATGGGAAGTGGTTAAAACATAACAAAACAACCTCAAATAACCTCATAAATGCAAAAATGTATCAAAAAAGCCTTGAAATGACCTTAAAACATTTGAAAAGGCTAAAAAGATCATAATCATAACTCAAATCTCTTCAAAACCTCAAAAACAATTGAAGGAGGTTAATAAAGATCATTCGACAACCCCAAATCTCTTGAAATGATAATAAAACACTCAAAACATATAAAGAGGCTAGAGCCACCATAACAACAACTCAAATCTCTTGAAAATAGTTAAAAACACTTAAAATGCGAAAAACAACATAACACAACATCAAACCACTTAAAAACGCAGTAATATCTCATAATAGTTTCAAAGCACTAAAAAACAAATGAAAAGTGTAGTAAACATCATAAAACAACCTCAAATCACATGAAAAAAAAATGAATATATCGAAATAGCCTTGAAATGACCTAAACCTCTCAAAAACACTTCAAAAGACTTAAAAACAATAATAAAAAAAACAACTCAAGTCTCTTAAGAACATTAAAAAACAAATGAATAGTGCTAAAAACATAACAAAACAACCACAAAAATTTAAAAACGTAAGAATCTATCAAAAGAGATTTGATATGACCTTAAAATTCTCATAACCACTTGAAAGGCTAAAACAATCACAAAAACAACTCAAATCTCTTAAAAACCTCAAAAACAAATGAAAGTGCCTTATAAATATCATAAAACAACCTCAAATCTCTTCAATCGTAAGAATCAAAACAGGTTTTAAATGACCTTAAACTTAAAACATTAAAAAATCAAAATGCTTGAAACCGTAAAAAAACTCAAATCTCTTCAAAACAATGAAAAATCAATTGAAATGTGCTAAAAACATCATAAAAGAACCTCAAATCTCTTGAAAATGCATGAATCTTTCAAAATATCCTTGAAAGGATCAGAAAAAAAAATCAAAAACCTAAAAAAATCTTTAAAAGAACTCAAATATCATAAAAAACTATAAAATGATTGAATAGTGGTAAAAACATCATAAAACAACCTCAAATCTCTTACAAATACATGAATCTTTCAAAATATTCTTGAAAGGTTCAGAAACAATAAAAAATACATCAAAAGCCTAAAAACCCATTAAAAGAACTCAAATATCATAAAAAACTATAAAATAATTGAATAGTGAAAAATATAATAAAACAACCTCGAAAAATTTTAAAAGGTAAGAATCCGTCGACAGAATATTAAAATGATCTTAAAACACTCAAAAATACTTGAAAGATTAAAAACATCAGAAAAATAATTAAAATCTCTTCAAAACCTCAAAAACTATTGAAGAAGGATAATAAAGATCATTCGACAACCTAAATCTCTTCAAAACGTAAAAATCTATCAAAAGAATCTTGAAATGATCATAAACACTAAAAAACACATAAATAAGCTAAATATATCATAACAACTACTCAAATCTCTAGAAAACACTTAAAAACAAGTTAGAAGGCCTGAAAACACCATAGCATAATCACTCCAAAACACAATAATATATCATAATAGTTTCAAAGCGCAAAAAAACAAAATTAAAAGGATAGTAAACATCATAAAAAAAAACCTCACTGTGAAAACGCATGAATTTATCAAAATAGCTTTGAAAAGACCCTATAACCCTCAAAATCCTTTAAAAAAACAAAACACCGAAGCTTTAATCACCTCCACTGAGATGCTTCTAAGTGATGGGAATTTGCGATGACGTTCCTGTTTGCTAACTTGTCGGTGGGATCTTCGCTTACATTGATGCTTGTTGAATCGTTTTCTTCTACTGTGAGACTAAGACTTTGTTCCAGGCGCTCAATGCATATCTCGTCTGGATCATCATCTGTGTGTTCTGGTGGGGCGTTGAGAGGAGCCATAGCCCTCGCATGTCAGGGAATTTGGGGCTAGCCAAACTCCGATGAGAGAATCAGACAGAGAAATCATAGAACCTATGCAGATTCACTCGCACTCCTCTAGAGAGAAATTAGGGAGACTCTCAATTCCTCTTTGCTCATATTTTATTCAAAAGTTGCTGATTCTATTTTAATTCGATAAAATTTCTTGGTGGTTAGATATATTTTAACTTGGCCATCGTGATTAAATTTCAAATGATAAAGAGTGGACACAAATAGATATTAAATCTCCAGTTAAGATCAAATATCAATTTTAATCCTTAATGACAAAAAAACAATCATAATATCTCATATGCAAAATATTTCACAAATAAGATAATCCATATCATATATCTATCATTACTATTTATAAGTTAAGAAGTTAATTAATATCATATCTCTTATCTATACTTGGTACAATCACAATATTATTTTTTTCTCTTTTTCTCCATTGCATTACTGCACGACCATAAGCAAATTCTACAAAGTCATTACATATTCTCATTCTCTTTATAAACAATCGAGTATGATAAGTCAAGATTATATGCATTTGCCCTAGGTTACTTCATGTGTTTTGGATATGTTTTAGTTATGAAATGTGCTATTATTGTTTGTTTTTGCATTAGAATGTTGGTGTTGTCATTTTCTATGTTTTATTTACAGAATGTACCATTTTGGAGCATTTTCATGGTTAAATGTCAAGATGATAAGAGTAAGGCGATGAAAATGTGTTTTGAAGTTGTATTTTGGAGAATCCAATGAGTTATTATTGAAGAATTTTGAGTTTGCTAAAAAAATAAAATAAAATGAAGAAACTAATAGAGCATGTCCCATTGGACATGCTATTTTCATATAGGCATAGGTATATTATGGAGATGAATTGTAATATCCAAGATTTTTTTTTAAAAAAAATATATCTTCGTAAGATATTTTGGGATATCTTCGAGATGATTTGGCTGACGTGAAAATCCCGTAAATATCTTAACCACTTCAGTAAATATCTTAACCACTTCAATAACTCGTCTATATAAATTGGTCATAAATTACGTTAATTTCACATCGAATCTGAACACCCTAATCGAAAGCAGAGACAGCAAAAAAAAGGTAAGTTCTTTTTTTTTCTTCCCATAGATAAGCTTGAACCCCTATCGACCACGACCACCATTGTCGAGCTCGATTCCGGCCATCCCCGCCACCCTCGACGCCAAGACAACACTCGACGCCACCTACACTCCGACGTCGAGACCACGACACCTTGTTGCCAAGGCGGAATACGCCCACGTCGTCTCTCGTCGGAGCAGCCTGTGCACTGGATGACCGTCTCCGTCCCTCACCGGCTCGTGCCCAACCGCGTCGAAAACATCAAGGACAGCTGGAATCGACCACCAGCAGCCGACGATGGCTTCGGCAATAACAGCCTCGTCAGCGTCCTCTGCCCTGCTCCGCCCCGCCTTGGATTTCCCGAACCGGTCCTATGGTGTACAATGGAGAGGAAAAAAGAAAAGAGGAGATTTATCCCCAGTGAACACACATTAGGATTATGTACTATTATGTGTACATAATATATTACTTTTTACAGTTAAATATGTTACAAGGGTTTTGATATTATTAATTTTATCGTAGGTACGAACACTGCGAAGGAGCAGGATTAACCTTGGAATTATTTGAAGAATTTTCCTGATTTTTATAAAATGACAAGGTAACATATATCGTTACACTAAATTAAATATTTTTGTGTGCGTGACTTGATTTGTGTGACTGTTTGATCACATACTTGTATGTTAAATAAAAGAATGAAATCCTGATACTCCTGATTGCCTTGAATGTTAAATTTGCATGTCTAAAAGTGTAACGATGCAACGTGTAGAATATTATAGATTATAATAAAATTCCTGAATACTGTTTGTTCTTGATATGTGATACCCTATGCTGACAGAATATTATTTTTGTAACAAACTATTAATCGTGAAAAATTTTAGAGAATATTACAAAAATACCTGACCCCCATGATTTATAAGGAATTATTTTCAGTTAACCTCGAGAATAATTAAATGTGACGTTATATGAATTTATGAAACGCCATGATAGTCACCTGCTATACATGGGTTAATATAATTAATTTTATGTTACATGTTTGAGAACCCTGAAACCCTGAATATAAAGTAATTCTTGTAATTGTCAATGACTGGGAGGGTTACAGTTACATGATTAAATAGGGAGGGTGTAATCAACTCTTTCGCATGCACGCAGCGGCATCAAGTGATGGTTATGTTTTGTTAAAATTAATCGTCCTGGATCGACTGTAGAGATCATAAAAACTTGTTTAATTGTTCCTCGTACGGTCATACTAGGTAACAAATAAAATTCCTGTCATCAACTTATAAAAGTCACGAAAATCAATACGAATCGACATGAAATAAAAAAAGAGATTTAAAAGCTTTAATAAAGACTACGGGTAACGAAATAAGGATTAATTTGATTAACTTGAATTATTATTCTGTAGTATTTATATATTTCTGTTTCGTATATGATTTCTCGGTATTGTTTGCATTACATCCTGTTTATACATGGAAAACGCATGATATAATAAGCATGTCGGACCCCTAAAATGGACATGTATCCTGTGTTACTAGGCATTCGAGCTCATGGTTACGTATTTGTTTCAGGTAATAAAGGGTCGTGGGATGGGTCGTTACATAGCGATGATAATTAGATTCGGTTTACTGTAACATTTCACTTATATTTCCGGACACTTGATTTTCATGTAATTTAAAACTTTGTAAGTTGGGCATTGCTTGTTAGTTTCCAATGTTTCTGACACTTAAATCCCTTGAAATCTTATCGTTTTACTTCAAATGGACTTTGGAGCGGTGATAACGCCACATGTCTGACAGGTATTGACAGAAAATCTTGGGGCGTCACATGAATAGCATCGGATTGCTATTGTTTGACAATATTGCTTCAATAACCCCATGCTATATTTTGCATTGTTATTTTATCAATGATCACAAAAAAACCAGATGATGTCAGTAAATTTTTTGTCTTTTTTATGGTTGGATTTTATTCAAAATGGTGAGTTTCTAAAAAAAATGATAAAAGTCATTTAGATTTCCATATATAACAACCCATTAGCAAATGCTATAATTTGGCTTAAAATTTGAAGCCCATTGGAGTGAGCTATTTAGGATTTCTTACTATTATTTTATTATAGCAATCCATTTGACATGTGCATTGGATTGCTTTTATGGAGTCAGAAAATACACATCACGGGCATAAACACCTAATAATGAGCATGATTCCTTTATTTAAGACTGCTTTTGGAGTTTAATAGTGGTTCACGAGCGTGAAAGTTATAGATCACGACCGTAAAAAAGAAAACACATGCCACACCCATGACAAGAGAGTTGTCATGATCGTGAAGGCCAATTTCCTAGACTTGTTTTGTTTTCTCTCCGACGAAGTTCACACCCGCTATTGGGAGTTAATGCTGGTGATTTCTCTTACAAAAACCGATCTGAATCTATTACAACTCATCCTAACCCTAGTTTCGTCAATTTTCTATATATATATATATATACTTATGTAATTAGGTCGTAGAAGTCATCGTTTTCTCTCATTATTGGTTTTCACTTTATTTCTCATATCACTAGATTGGATTAGGGTTTTTCTTTAGATTTGATATGGATCTGATCTGCCAGTTTGTAGCTGGATCTTGCTCGTGATCAGTGACTGTATTGTCGGATTGGATCAATTCACTTCTACTTCATTCCTCATTTTTGTGGATCATCATTCATCACTAGTGGAGAATTTCTTAACCCTTTCTCTTTTGATTGTCATGAGGTTATTTTCTATGACGATGATGCATGATGGATGTGGTGTGTAGTGAGTAGATCTGATTAGTAAGACCATGTGAATAAATCTAGAGTAATTAATATTTATGAGATTATGAGGTTAATCAATTAATTATGTGAGTGATTTTTATGTGATACCTATACTTAACTCTAACCATGTCATGAATCTGAATTAACATGATCACCTATTTTATGTCTTGGTATGAGATGTTAGTGTGCGAATGTTTATTACATAAGTTAGGTAGCGAACAACGATTAAGTGAAATCTTTTGTTGACTTAATTGCTATGACTAGCATAAACTGAAAAAGATTATTGATATTTTTATAACTAATTTGATCCAAAGCCATAGTAAAGTTCTCTTTAAGCGACTCCTTACTTGAATAATTAAATTATAATTTAATTGGTTTAATTGGACTAGTAATGTATATTCATGGCATGTTTTCAAAAATGTGATTATATTATGAATAGGAGAGTAGGATTTCACTGTTTTTAGTTGGCCCACAACTATCCATTCACTAAATTAATTATCATCTATATTAATTATTCATCATTAATCTAAAAAACTCTAGAGGAATTCAAATGTATTTTGCTATATTTATCCATTTATTTATTATTAAATTAAATTTATATTATTCTCATTTTTACTATTTTAGGTTAGCTTATTTAATTTAGTTAAATTATTATCCCCACATCATAATATTTTTTTAATACATAATTCCTCATGTAGAATGGAAAAATTATTATCCCCATATCTATTCATTCTATATTATTTTTAATGGAAAAATTAATTTGAACCCAAAATGACACACATCAAAAACAAGATGTAGTAAGAAAGTGTTTATTGTATAATCACAATAGGTACTCAAATATACAAGGACATCCCGAAAAGAACGAGTACATATCACAGTTTATAGTACATGAATGTATAACCTATACATCAGAGCAGAAGAATATAAATACGCTTAAAACAATGTTGCACACACAATGCCTAAACTATATATATGTAGCACACCCAAAACTACGATTACATACAAAACAGGGTCTCATGGGTGATTATATATGCTCAATCAGAGATCAGAAAACACATGTTTAATCTCCACCCAATCTTCCTCTACTTGCTTGATCTTCTTCTCAGCCACATTCTTTTTGTACTGCAAGGATTTCTCCTTTGATTCCATCTCCTTAAGGACTTCGCTCTTCTGTCCGATCTCCGAAATGAGCTGATCAATCGCATCAGCATTCTCCAATCGAGCCTTCTCGTTTTCCTCGATATCTTTCTCAACGTCCTCAAGCTGTCTCAACAGTTCCGCTCTTCTGGCATATGCTGCTGTATTCAAGTTGTTACGCTCCTCTTCCCTAGTCTCCAGCTCTCTTGCTTTAGCTACGTTTTTCTGGAATCCCGGTTTGAGCGTTGATTTCTCCAATGAGAAGACTGCGTATTGGCTCAAGTCATCAGAAGCAGAGAAGTAGTCATCCATTAGTGCTTCGAACTGAAGTTGTAGATCATTTGAATTGTAAAGAACAGATATGGCGTTTTGTATACTACGAAGGTGTGTCTCGGAGGAAGATATGGATATGAAATCAACGTTCTTCAGGTCCTTCAAAGTCTGCTTCGCCATCCGGACTTCTAGTGAAGTTGGTTTTTTTGTTGGGATCGTGGTTGTAATTTTGCCTTCTTTCACGGCTTCATCACTATCAAGTAGTTTCTGTACGTCAACTAACACTGATTTCAGATTGGTGAATGAATTTGATTGACGAGTGGACTGTAACAAGGAAGAAACATGTCAAAAAGGAGTTACCATCAACAAGATTTCAAATGACATTAGCAAAATTTAAAAACAACATATTAGTGTTCTAATGTTGTTATATAGACATCTCTAACATATCCTTCTGATCTATATCACAAAACAACAATGACCATAATGTTTTTCATCTAGAAGCATATGCACAGGATATAAGTTAAAGCTAAATATAACATCTACGGATCATGTTTTCCCAACATAAACAGATTCAGAGCCTATGATGCCTGTTAACACAATTGTAGCCGCAAAGGCCAAGACCTACTTGAAATGTTTCTGAAGGATAACAACATCCGACATTCTTACGCAGTATATATAACAGTGATGCATAAGAATCAAAGTTACCTGGGATGAATCAGCAGCAATGTCTCTCCGTACTTGCACCGAGGCTCGAGTTGATGACTTTGAGGCCACAGAAGATGTCTCATCTGAGGCCATGGAACTTATCCTGGTAATCGGCTCTGCATCCTTCTGAATTGTGCATTAACTAAAGGGTTAGATATATACTCCTATTTAAGAATAAGAAAGCTACTCATCTGAAAAAGGAATGAACTCAAAGCCCCAAACTCACTGTTCAACAATACAAGTATCTGCAAGATACCCTTTACTAACATTCAAAATGAACAAACAGAAGTTTATTACTAATTACCCACATTGATACTTATGTCTACAGTGCAAATAACCATGAACTTATCAATTGCTGTGACTTGTGAGAGAACATCGAATGGTCGGTAAGAGAAAATCATGACGCATACCAACTCCTGTAAGACTAAATCGTTCATAAATCATAAGTAAAGCAATCACTCTTTCATTCCAAGATAATGGGAACACCACAACAGAAAGTTTTTGACGCAATAAATTTTGACTTGGC
Organism: Drosera capensis; assembly: GCA_001925005.1. Lineage (NCBI taxonomy): Eukaryota > Viridiplantae > Streptophyta > Magnoliopsida > Caryophyllales > Droseraceae > Drosera > Drosera capensis. The sequence continues at coordinate 15,736 of LIEC01011815.1, forward strand.
ATAATCAAGCATTGTTTTTTGGTAAATTTATTGTGCAATGACCATACATAATTATATTTAGGGATGAGAAAACTTTGACCAAAAGTCAAAAGCACTTGGAATCGGAGAAAACTGGGTGTTCCAAACTTATATTGATCAAATGATAGTAGCTCCGTTGATGTTAAAGCTAAGGACAGCACGGGAAAGTTGACCCGTCTCCTGTTTGCTCCGATCTTGTCATTGCAGTTGCTGCTGCCTTTGTAAGAGCTACTAATCTCAAAGATATGATGTATCCATTGTTTAGAATTTTGAGCTTCATTGCATTTGATGTGTAAGCCTTTATATTGTTAAATTTACAGCAGGTATTTTGTACATAAGGATGAAACCAAAAAGTACAGAACTTTTCATGTATCCAAGAAACAAAGAATGGATACCCAAGATAGGTTTTCTAGATTCTTTTGACTGATGATTTAGTACTTTTAACAAATGTCATAATCACTTTTGAAAACATTTAATCTTTCAATAATAATCCAAGGCAGCTGAAGTCCCAAATCATAGAAGAGGCTTTTGGTCAGAGAAGGCCAAAAAGGATTATGAATAAAATACAGTAATCGGAATATTCAACCACTCCAGAATAATTCTTCATCCCATGTGGAATAGGTCCAAACTAGTACTAATATAAATGAAGAGCTGGTAACCCACAGGTCAACGTGGACTTCATTGTTGCAAGACTTCGCCTACGATGAAAGTCTGGACTATTGTCAAAAGATCTTACACATGATTCTTCCGGCAAAGACGAACGCCTAACGATTTATCCCTCTGTCCCATCCCAGTAAAATTGACATGGTTTGACACAAACTTTTGAGGAGTGCTAATCACCCCTTTTATAGTACAACCCTCTTCTTCTTCTTTTTCATTATTTCACAATTATCCTATGTATTCTTTTTTTCATTATTTCACAATTACCCCTTGAATGTGTGAGGCTAATTTGATGAGATGGTGGGGTTAGGGTATATTCAACTTTTCCACGTGAGGTGCACTATCGACGGGTAATTAGCAATTTCCCAAACTTTTTTCTAACTGACAGGATGCATCCTCACATTTTCACAATTTAATCCTCAGTAATTTAGTCATCTAAGAACGAGATGTTGACATAGAAAGAACGCATTCAAGAGATACCAGAAGGAAACAGCACTCAACTTCGATCGTCATTAGTCGGGAAAACATCAATCAAGACACAATTTAAATCAATAGATTCTGACAAAAACCAAACTTACAAAATTAGGAGCGATTGATCACATACCTGAAATTTGGAAGAAACCGAAGAGACAGATCTAACAGATCCCGGCGACGAGGACGAGACATGATCGCCCCTTTCCTCCGCCTCATAAACCGTCTCCGGCAAAGGAACACACGACTCCCTCTCTTCCTCTTCCTCGACCACCTCATCCTTCTCCTCCACGGCAATCTTCACCACCTCATGACTATGATCATTCTCGAGAATCTCGACCTCCCACAGAACCCAATCCTGCGTGGCAGTCCGACTCGGAACATCATGCGTCACGGAGTTCCTCCACGGCGGCAGACTCCCGTTCGCCCGCAAAAACGTGCCTCTTGCTTTCCCGCTCCTCAACTTGACCCTCTCTCGATCCTCCACCGGCTCCCAAATCACACTCGGATCGTCCCTCACCCTCGGGGACGCCTGGACGACTCGTTTTCCGGTCCACCCGAGGAGGAAGGGCTCGTCCGATGCGGAGAGGTATTTCCATGTGTGGCAGGACCTGAGGCGGATGGAGTTGGGTTTCGTGGGAATAAATTCCACCGACCAGCGGGCGTTGCGGGAGCCGGACGGATGGATTCTTCGTCGTCTTCTGCGATTAGGTATTTGCTTTGGTGGCAGCGCAGCCGGACTGCTTTGGCTCCGTGGAAGAATTCCATTTTTTATTTTTATTTTGAGTTGTTTGTGGTAAACATTCGGCTGCGTTTGTAGCATGGGGGAGCTTGCTTTGTGGGATTTATGGGGTGGGATGAGGGACGTTGGTGGCACGTGAGGGGACGAGACTTAGTCGATAAGGAAAAAGGCGGTCGACCGAAGTCTTGTTCTTTCTCGACTCCGCTTAGAAAGAGTGTGATCTTGTGACTGGGTACAGGTAAGAACAAAGAGGCACACAGAGAGGAAAATCTGTTCAATTCTTATTCTATGAATAATGTATGTTTATATATAAGGAACAAACAAATAAAATGGAAACAAATCACATGAAAATTACGGAGAAGATTACATAGAGATTCGAGATCTAATATAGATAAATAAGTAAATTGAATCATTATATTTAAGAAACATAAAGCATGCTAATACTCCCTCTTAAGTTGAAACGTGACAATTTCTGACGTCCAATTTGGATAGAAGAAAATGAAATTGCTCAACACCAAGAGCCTTGGTGAACAAGTCCACCAGCTGACAACGTGTAGAAACTTTGGTTGGCCGAATGATCCCAGCTTGTAATTTTTTCCAAATAATGTGACAGTCAATCCCGATATGCTTGATCCGTTGATGATAAATAGGATTCGCAACAATATGAAGAGCAGCTTGATTATCACAATAGAGAATAGAGGGGAATAGGTGGTCGAATGACGAGCCTAAGGCCACGGAATAAATAACCAAGGCAGAGGAGTTCACATGTTGCATTTAGCATAGCATGATATTCAGCTTCGATAGAGGAACGAGAAACAGTCGGTTGCTTCTTGGTTTTCCATGAAACCAAGCTCGCACCTAAAAGAACACAATAACCCTAGTAGAACAACGTGTCATAGGACAACTCACCTAATCAGAATCACAATATACACGAGGTTCAAGACTGCAACCTGAAGGAAAGTATAGCCCTTGACAAGGACTACCTTTAAGGTATTGAAGCAACCGCATAGCGACTTCAAGATGAGGCTGATGAGGAGTATGCATGAACTGGCACAAAATACTCACCGCTTGCACAATGTCAGGTCGAGTCAGCGTGAGGTAAATGAGGCGCCCAACAAGACATCGATACGATGATGGATCAGTTAGTAAAGAGCATGTATCATGCTAAAGGTGTAAACGTTGCTCTATTGGAGTTGGAGCTGACCTAGCTGCTGTGAGACCACTGTCCTTGAGGAGATCAAGAATATATTTTCGTTGTGATAAATACAAGCCTTGAGATGAACAAGCAAGCTCTATGCCCAGGAAATATTTCAAAGGGCCACGATCCTTTATGTGGAATGTCGATCGAAGCATATTCTGCACCTTGTGAATAAGTGGAAGATGAGAACCTGTTCTCACAATATCATCAACATAGACTAAGATGAAAACAGAGTGACCATGGCGACGCAATATGAAGAGAGAGTGATCTGCCTGAGAAAACTTCGAAAATTGTTGTCGCGAAGCCTGCTTAAGACCATATAAGGACTTATGTAATCGACAAACAAGAGACTCCCCCTTTCATTGATATCTTGGAGGAGAAAGCATATAAATTTCTTCATCGAGATCCCCTTGTAAAAAGGCTAACATCCATTTGTAGTAGAGGCCAACCTTGTGAAGAAGTAATAGCAAGTAAAATCCAAACTATGACAAGTTTTGCAACAGGGGAAAACGTGTCATGGTAGTCAACAGCCTCAAGTTGAGTATACCCTTTAGCAACGAGATGAGTTTTGAAACGTTCAATAGTGCCATCAGAACGTCTTTTAATTTTATAGACCCATTTTGAACTAATGAGCCGCTTTCCTGCCTGAAGAGGAACAAGGGACCAGGTGCGATTTAAGGTTAAAGCAGCTACTTCATTTCTCATGGCATCACGCATTCTTTATGCTTCATTGCTTCCTAAAAGGTTTTGGGCTCATCAATTGAATCAAGAGATGCCAAGAAGACCATATTAGAAGAATTGAATTTGTCATAGGAAAGAAAGTGGTTCAAAGAAGTAGGGGAAATGGAACTGATGACGAACCGGGAAAGGAGCAGACACAATCCTTTAGGTATGTCGGGGGCTATCTTGGACGTTGCGAATGATTTGAAGCAGCTGACAACGGGTCTTGAGCTGGAGGTGATGTGGGGTTCATTGTGATAGTGACTGTGAATTTGGCTTAGGTGTGGATGCAGTAGGTGATGTTGTAGTTGGATCATTGGACTCATATTATATTTATATGAACAATTTATGGATTAATTATATGTTATGCGTTATTTTTCGGTTTGACCCAAATATTAGTGGTCCTACGGATATTAATATTAAGTGGATTAATATGTCGTCTCATAAAATATAGGGCCCAATTGTGTTGATACCTACGGGCTTGATCCTAATTGATGATGGACTGATTAGGGTTAAGAACCACTTTATATATATATGAAGGTTATGGTCCCCGGTTAAACATACGTTACATCTTTCTAACACCCCATCGCGAGAGAGAGAAACCCTAACGTGTGTATCAACTGAAAGATACCCTAACCCTAGTCGATCTCCATCCCGAATTAAAGGCTTGCACTTATGGATTCAGGTACGATTCCGCTTATGAATTATTTTAAATAATTCGATATGAAGGTTACAGTTTTATGAGATTTATTCCAATAATTGGTTTCAGAACCTCCTTCAATATGAGTTGTTTGAAAAGTTTGAGTCATGGTACGGACCTGGTGCAAAGCTAGAATTCCTCTTCTCTACAATTTTATCCCGTCATTACTGGGATGTAGGTTTCTTCATATACTTTCAAGTTAAACAATTGCCCAATTTATTTATTTTTCACTTGCAACCCCAGTTCTGTCCTTGGTCTTTGCATCAATTTATTTGTACGTGAAATCTGAGCCAACAAGTTTCTCACGCTTGGTTTTGGCACTGGCTATAATGAGAAGGGTTCTGCTCGCCTTTTATTCGCTCAAGATGAAAGCAAAGTGCCAACTTTTTGCTGCATCAAAACGAGAAAATCAAAATTTGAGGAAGAGAAGCCAAAAGATTAGTGCATTTGATACAAATACAAGTTCTGTAGACAATAATGACCCAGTCAAGTCAAGATATTATTCGGTCATCATGCTTCTTTTTCTTTTACGTATGGACTTCATGCCAACCACAACATTTCTCGTTATGAATGTTCAGGAAGCTTATTCCACACGGTGGATTCCTTCCTATCGTTTTTTTTAGGTATGTTATTATTGTGATATTAAGTTAAGATAGTAACAAAAGATTTTGAGATATATTCAGATTTGTTTTCATTTTTTTAAAAATGGTAACAAATATAAATTTGGATTCACATTCAATATTTGACAATAATATTTTATATACATTTTGTATATGTCTGATATTCTAAATTAGTTAATTGAAACAATATGTTGCCAAAGCAACATCTTTTGTGTAAATTAATTAATCTAGAATATTAAGATGTTTTATGTGTGTATTAATTTCATGCATTTAACAATCAGCTCAAAGGAGGATTTTATTTGATAGGAATTAAAACATGCTTGTGGTAATAAATATGTGACAATTATTAGGTTTTCCATGTGAATGTTAAGTGGGTCCAAAAAAAGGCTTAATATTTGACAGGATTTTATTGTCAATATTTGATTACTACACCAAGAGTATCACTTACAAGTTGATTTTCTATCCAAAGACTAAAATCAATGTTGTGCTAGGTATCTTGTGATGACGATTGATCAATTATTTGAATCTGTAAATTAAAGTTATATTTCAATAATAATTGTGAGTTTACTATTTGATATTATCTTTTGTTCTTTTTTAGTCAATACTTCTACTTCTACAATATCTGCAAACATTAACAGTATCCCTGTGCTTAACGGCACAAATTTTAAGGAATGGAAAGAGAACGTTATGATAGTTCTCGGTTACATGGATCTAGACCTTGCACTTCGGATTGAGTAGTCTACTACTCTTAAGGATACATCTACCCCTGATGAAAAGAGGGAGATGGAGAAGTGGGAACGCTCAAATCGCATGAGTCTTATGATCATGAAACGTACAATTCTAGAGTTATTCAGGGACACTATGTCTGAAGAGGGTAATGCCAAATCGTTCTTTACCGAACTTGAGAAACGTTTTGCAAAAAACGAAAAGACTGAAACTAGTACTCTTTTGAGTAATCTTGTTTCCATGAGGTATAAAGGCAAAGGGAACATAAGGGAGTACATTTTGGAAATATCTCATACTGCTTCAAAACTAAATGCACTCAAGGTGGTATTAACTGAGAAACTGCTTGTGTACTTAGTTTTGATCTCTATTCCTGCACAATTCAATCAGTTTAAGATCAGTTATAACTGCATAAAGGAGAAATGGATTCTTAATGATCTTATTTCATATTGTGTGCAAGAGAAAGAAAGATTAAAGTAAGACAAGATAGAAACTGCTCATTTGGCATCAGCCTCTAAGGACAACAAGAAAAGAAAAAATAAGGATGCTGCGATCTCAAGACCACAAAAGAAGCAAAATAAGGAAAATAAAGTTAAAACTATAGAATCTGCTTGCTTCTTTTGTAAGGGGACTAATCACAAGAAGAGAGACTACATCAACTACCACGCTTGGCGTGCGAAAAAAGGGTATGTCTCTTACTCTTGTTTGTTCTGAGGTTAATTTAATATCGGTACCCAAAGACACTTGGTGGGTAGATTCTGGTGTTACTACTCATATAAGTGTGTCTATGTAGGGTTGCCTGAGCTGTCGAAAACCGAGTGATGGTGAAAGATACATCTATGTGGGTGATGGCAAGTGGGTTGAGGTTGAGGCTATTGGAAATATTAGGTTATTATTAAAGACCGGATTTTATTTGGATTTGAAAGAGACATTTATTGTATCGTCATTTAGACGAAATTTAATTTCAGTTTCCGCATTGGACAAATTCGGTTATTCTTGTTCATTTGGAAACTATAAATTTAGTCTTTTTCAAGATTCAAATCTTATTGGTACTAGTCTTTTATCTGGATATGATAACCTATATTTGGTTGATACAATTGTCTCATATAATGAAACCTTGCATGTAAATTCTCGTGGTACTAAAAGAAAATTAACCAGTGAGAATTTCTTATCACTATGGCATAAACGTTTGGGTCATATATCCAAACAAAGAATTCAGAAACTCGTGTCATATGGAATTATTGATTCTCTTGATTCCTCTAATTCGGATATATGCATTGAGTGTATCAAGGGTAAACAGGCAAACAAGACTAGATTAGGTGTCGAGAGAGTTTCAAATGTCTTAGAATTGATACATTCGGATATTTGTGGGTCATTTCCTACACCCTGTAGTAATGGTCAACAATACTTTATCACATTCATAGACGATTACTCTCGTTATGGGTATCTATATCTCATCCATGAGAAGTCCCAGTCAATAGACGTGTTCAAATCATATAAGCCCGAAGTTGAAAATCAATTAGGCAAAAAGATTAAAACCTTTAGACCTGACCGTGGTGGTGAATACTATGATAGATATGATGGTTCAGGTGAACAACATCCAGGGTCATTTGCAAAATTCCTAGAGGAGTGTGAGATCGTTACTCAATACACTATGTCAGGTAGTCCTAGCATGAATGGTGTAGCTGAGAGACGAAACCGAATATTGAAGGACATGGTGAGGAGTATGATTTGTCATACTACCTTACCAGACTCACTCTGGGGAGAGGCATTAAAAACTACAGCATATATACTTAATAGAGTTCCAATTAAAGATACTATTAAAACCCCACATGAACTATGGACTAGGAAAAAATCCAGTATAAAGCACTTGCATATTTGGGGTTGTCCAGCTGAGGCAAGGCCTTATAGGCCAAATGAAAAGAAACTGGACTCTAAAACAATTAGTAGCTATTTTGTTGGATACTCTGAAAGGTCAAGGGGGTATAAGTTCTATGATCCCACTTCAAGAACTATTTTTGAGACGGGTAATACCCGGTTCTTTGAAGATGTTGAGTTTGGGGGTGGGGAGATAAAGTTAGAGATTTTGTCTTTGAGGAAGAATATGTGTCTTTTCCATCAGTTGTTGTTGATCATGATCAGAGTGTTGTCATTCCTGACAGGGATCATGAAACAACTCAAGTTCAAGACAATCTTGATAATCTCCCTAATCAAATCCCTGATATTATTAATGAGGATCAAACTCAACAATCTCAAGAACATGAAGTGTCATTAACGAGATCCACTAGAGAGAGGAGAAGTGCAATTTTGGATAACTACATTGTATTTCTCCAAGAACATGAGGTAAACTTGGAAATGGTGGAAGAAATTCTTGTCTTCCTCCAGGAACAAGAAACAGATTTTGGACTTGTGGAAGATGATCCAATTAACTTCCGCCAGGCTATGAAAAGTTCTAAATCTTAAAAGTGGATTGATGCCATGAACGATGAAATTAAGTCCATGAGTGACAATGATGTTTGGGAGGTTGTCTCATTGCCCGAAGGTGTAAAACCCATTGGTTGCAAATGGATATTTAAAATCAAGAAGGATTCAGAGGGCAATATCATAAGACTTAAAGCTCGTCTTGTCGCTAAGGGCTATACTCAAAAGGAAGGCATTGACTTTAAAGAGACTTTCTCTCCGGTTTCATTGAAAGACTCTTTCAGGATAATAATGGCAAGTGGCTCATTTTGGCCTTGAGCTTCATCAGATGGATGTTAAAACGGTGTTTCTTAATGGTGACATTGAAGAAACAATTTATATGCAGCAACCAGAAAACTTTGTTTCGAGAGATCCAAAGAAAATGGTTTGCAAATTAAAGAAATCCATCTATGGGTTTAAGCAAGCTTCCCGTCAGTGGTATCACAAGTTTCATAATGTCATTACATCTTTTGGTTTTGAACCAAATATAACTGATGACTGTATATACCACAAGTTCAGTGGGAGTAAGCATATTTTTCTGGTTTTATATGTTGATGACATACTGCTTGCCAGCAACGATATAGGCTTATTGCACGAAACTAAGAGATTTCTTTCAAAGAAATTTGAAATGAAAGATCTTGGTGACGCCTCTTTTGTATTAGGAATTCAGATACATCGAGATCGCTTCAAAGGTGTTCTCGGACTCTCACAAAAAGGCTATATCGATAAGGTCCTTAAGAGATATGGCATGCGGGATTGTAAACCAGGTGATACCCTTGTTGTTAAGGGAGACAAATTTAGTCTCAATCAGTATCCAAAGAATGATTTTGAAACCAAAGAAATGGAGAAGACGCCTTATGCTTCGGCTGTAGGGAGTCTAATGTATGCTCAGGTTTGCACACGACCCGATCTAGCATACATAGTTAGGATGCTAGGCAGATATCTCAGCAATCTGGGAATAGACCATTGGAAAGCAGCCAAAAGGGTCATGCGATATTTACAAAGAACAAAAGAATACATGCTCACATATCGGAGGTAGGATCAGCTTGAGATCATTAGGTATACCGACTCCGATTTTGCTGGGTGTCATGATAGTCTGAAATCTACATCAGGCTATATCTACATGCTTGCTGGAGGAGCTATCTCTTGGAGAAGCATCAAACAATCTCTTACAGCTACTTCCACCATGGAAGCAGAATTTATAGCATGTTATGAAACATACAATCAAGGACTATGGCTGCGAAATTTTGTTAATGAACTGCGTATAGTGGACAACATTAAAAGGCCACTCAAGCTATTGTGTGACAATAGATCGGCAGTTCTTTATGCTAAAAACAACAGTAGTTTGACCAAGACAAAGCATATGGACGTCAAATTTTGAGCTGTGAAAGAAAGAGTACAGAAAGGACAATTGTCCATAGAACACATCAGTACTAACTCCATGATTGCGGATCCGCTCACTAAGGGATTGCCACCCAAAGTGTTTCATGAGCATGTTGCTCATATGGGTGTCAAATCAGTTGAGGATTATGGATTTTAGTGGAAGTTTGTTGTATAGTGTTTCTATGGTGTCAAACTTATGTTTTGTTAATTATGTTTTTCTTTCAAGTTATATCTGCAGATTTAAAGTTTTAAAATTTAATATACTCTTACAGTTTTGTGATTGATCTCGATAAAGTTTAAGGTGGACCAGTTGGAAATAGACATTCTATTTCGGACCACACTTTATGTTATTTCCATGCTACACATCTATACTTGATCCATGTCGTTGATTATATTGATATACGTGATCATTGTTGGATCTAGTTATGTCAATGTAACATAGATCTCTTTGATCCTATGTTGATATGATTAATGGACCGGATTACAAGTTGATGGCATTATTGAGCTCTTAAGGTTATATTATAACATAAAATACTAAGGTTTGTGCATGTACATGAATATGTCATCTAAGTGGGAGATTGTTGGATTAATGGACTCATATTATATGTACATGGACAATTTACGGATTAATTATATGCTATATGCTATCTTTCGGTTTGGCCTAAATATTAGTGGTCCTACGGATATTAATATTAAGTGGACTAATATGTCGTCTCATAAAATATAGGGCCCAATTGTGTAGATATCTACGGGCTTGATTCTAATTGATGATGGGCTGATTAGGGTTAAGAACCACTATATATATATATGAAAGTTATGGTCCCCGGTTGAACATACGTTACATCTTTCTAGCACCCCATTGCGAGAGAGAGAGAAACTCTAGCGTGTGTATCAATTGGAAGATACCCTAACCCTAAACGATCTCTATCCCGGATTAAAGGCTTGCACTTATGGATTCAGCTACGCTTCCTCTTATGAATTGTTTTAAATAATTCTATATGAAGGTTACAGTTTTATGGGATTTATTCCAACAGTTATCGCTTGAGAAACGTCATGTGATGAATTAGATGGAAGGAAGGTATCTGATGTAGGGAGTGGCAGGATGGGTACATCAAGTGAAGGTGGGGACTTTAATGTGTGGTATGGAAAAATATGTTCATTGAACACGACATCAGGACTAGCATATATCTTCTGTGTTATGAGATGTAGAACACTATAACCTTTTTTACCATGAGCATATCCAATAAAAACTTCGTGACTAGCTCGTTTGTCAAACTTGTGGTGCAACATGGGATTTTGACAGAAAACAAGACATCCAAAAACTTTAGAACACTATAACCTTTTTTACCATGAACATATCCAATAAAAACGCAGTGACTAGCTCGTTTGTCAAACTTGTGTTGCAACATGGGATTTTGACAGAAAACAAGACATCCAAAAACTTTAAGACGTTGATAAGTGGACGATTTTGGCATGTAAAATTTCGAAAGGTGTTTTGCCTTGGAGAACATGAGATGGTATTCGATTGATTAAATAAGCTGTATTGAGAACACATTCACCCAAGAATTATAATGGTAAAGATGATTGAAAACGCAAGGCTTGAGCAACATGAAGAAGATGTTGATGCTTGCACTCTACTATCCCATTTTGTTATGGGGTATGAGTGCAGCTGGATTATTGTAAAACACCCAAGGATAAAAAAAAATGCTTTCATGCTGCCGTTAAAAAATTCTGACCCGTTGTCAGACCTTATGTTTTGAATGGAACATTGAAATTTAAGGTAACAAAATATTAGCCTCGGATTTAGCAGCCATCAAATATAACCAAGTACATCGTTAAAAATCGTCTACAATATTAAGAAACCAACGAGCACCAAATGAAGACGAAGTGCTATAAGGACCCCAAACGTCAACATGGATTAACTCAAAACATCGTTTAGTAGAAATCAAACTAGAAGTAAATGACAATCGTGATTGTCTGGCTATAGGACAAATAGTGCAAATATAATCTTTGGAATTGGAAATATTGGGATCTAAGAGGGATAAATGTAGATAAGGAAAAGAGCCTTGTTCCCCTAACCGCCAGTGCCAGAAATTGAAATGCGCCCCTAGTGACGTCACTAAAGTAAAAGCTGTTGCCATTGTAGCGTCAAGAACATAATGGTTGCCACGTCTCCTACCCGTCGCCAAAATCATCTTCGATGTCCTGAAAGAAACAAGTGTTGTTTGTGAAACAGATTTCAAGGAAGAACTAGAGCAAAGCTTGGCAACAAAAAGTGAGCTGTAGTGAAAATTTGGAGCAGACAAAACATTGCGAAGAGTAAGACGAGGATTTATGGTCACAGATCCTACTCGAGTCACAGAGCAAGTAGATCCATCAGGGAGAGCATTTGGTGGCATTGGGGCACAATAATCAGTTTGTGTGAGTAAAGCTTCAACACATATAGTATGATGAGTTACGCCAGAATCAATAATCCATAGAGCAGATGAGGGAATAGATATACCTGCCATGGTTGCCAAAGGATTATACCAGAAGGTATTGATGACAATAGATATTGTATGTGTCTAGGAGTAAAGATGGTAGTGACAAGTTCTGGAATAGTGATGGACGCAACAAATAGCAGTGGAGATGTTTGTTTTGTCTTGTCTGCAGAAGCAGCTTTCGAGCGTGAAGAACCAGCACTCTCTTTGAAGCCCTAAGGATACCCGTTCTTTTTAAAATAACGGGACTCTGAATGCCCATCCTTACCGCAATGATCACAATGATAGAATGGCTTAGAGGACATGCGTCCTCCACCAGATGCAAACCGTGTCGTGGCTAATGTTGAGGATATGTGTGAGCAGGTTTACCCACATCGATCATGGAGAAACAGAAAGAGTAGAATATATATATGAGCAACCCATAACCCATCAGCTTAGGCTTTTGGGTTAGCAGCTGGGCCCAGTCCATATGTATATTCTACTCAGGTCCGGTTTGGACGTGGTTTCTCCCCTTGGGCTCTCCCCCGAATCCTAATAGCTAAGGCTATAGGCTCTGACAAATTAGTTGTAGAAAAAGCCACTGAACCAGGAAGTGATGATCGACCATCCTGAAGAGAACACTGGCGTTCTTCTTGTCGAAGAAGAGAAATGTGCCTTACTAACAATTAGAAGCAGATCAATAAGGAGAAGTTGGACAGCCTTACTTCAATGAGTCTCAACGGTTCCCATTTATAGACTCAAAGAACGAACCCAGCAACATGGTACTGTTTCTGACATGATACTTTGTCGCTCGTGTCCCCCACCATCTTGTTTCTGATGCTGGCAGTCCACTAAGTTCAGAAATTATGTCATTGCTGCTTTAACTCAAATCTTCGTTTGATTGACTCAAAGACCTTTGAACCTACCCTAACAATCATCTCTGCTGCAATCCAGTCTACCATAACCTCCAATCTGCATCCAGTGCTATAAGCCCTAGTCTGCACCTTGCAACCCTAGTCTTCACCAAGTCCCTGCTATAACCTTATTCTGCACCCAGATATGATTCACTTCATGCCTTGCTATGTTGGTCTTCGTCTGCAAGCTCAATCACAGATCCTGAATCCTTTGAAGTTCTTTTGTTGCTCATGAATATCTTAACTGCTTAGCCAAAGTCCTTTGTAGTAGTCGGTATCTTGTGGCTTACATGATGTCCATCATTTGCATCCGTCTGCTCTCCAGCATCCAACCTATACTGTAACTACCTACTTGACTTCTAGTCTAAACATACTAACTACATTATGACTAATACATCTCAATTTTGTTTCATCAATTTTTATACAATTGAAGGAATTGCTCATTCCTATCAATCTCCCCCTAAATTGATGCTAACAAAAAATCCTATGTAAAACAACAAGTTTACAACTTTTCTTACTACTCATTTACACAATTTTTTCAAACCAAAAACAAAACAAAAAAAGAGAGAGCAATAGAGATATTTATGTTTACCTTTGATGCTCCTTTCCCTTGCCGTGCTTATGTCTTTATTCCTCTTCTGATTCTTTTCTGCGCTTGTGAGATCTTTCGTCTGACTCTTTGTGTCGTCTGCGCTCTTCATAAGACTGTTCTCCATGATTTCTTTGTTTCTTTACAGACCTTTCCCTGTCTTTGTTAGAGGAGGGTCTTTTTTTGGTTGTAGAAGACTTCTCTCCCTGAGTCTCAACTGGGGTCTTCTGCTGCTCTACTGCAGGAGTCCTCTGCGGCTCTTCTGCAGTTTACTTCTACCCCTTTTTTGTTTGCATTCAGAGTGGAGGTGAGAGCTTCAAGGGCAGTACGTACAGCTTGAAGTTCAGAGAATATATTCTTCTTAACTACTTTCAGTTTGGTTTCTAGGAATCCAAACTTGGTGTCATTAATGTGTATGGTCTCATCGAGTTGTTGTTGAGTGGTCTGTAGAGCCTTGTTCAGTTTTCTTAGATCAGCTGTGTGTTGGCTTTTGAACTTGTTGAGATTTGAAGAGCTCAATCTGTATTGTTGTAGGTTGAGGGCATTGACTCTTTGCATTTGGTCAATGATCCCTGCTGTCAGTTCGTCAAGTGTTGTTCGAAGGTCTTCGAAGCCTTGAGTTCTAATTTTCCTTTCATGTTCAAATTCTTCTACTATTGGCGGCTGGGTGTGAAGCAACTCATGAAGTGCTTCTTTGTTCCATTCTAGCATGTTGTAGATTTCTTGATCTAATCTTCCCAATCTGTAGCCAGTAGTGTCCTATGAGGGAGAGGAGTGTATCCTTTCTACAGGTGGCCTTGGTTGAACTGAGATGATTTGAATGTCATCATCAAATGCATCCTTAAGTGTCTTGACTATAGATGGAGGAGTTGGTTGTGTTTCTGATGCACTGTTGCTTGGTATTCCTTGAGTAAATCTCATAGAGGATGGATCTGCTTGTGTTTGCACCTTTCCAAACAAGGAAGATGGTGTAAACAACAGAATCGATAGACTATGTAAGGCTAGATGAGTTGGTGTTGATTGCTCTATCTCAGCTGCATCTTGTAAGAAGTCGTCTGCATCCTTTGTCTCAGCTACAGTACCCATTAGTGATGCATCCCAGTCTGCTATGGATGTAACTCTTGTTAGATTTTCAACTGTGGGCAGTTCCTCTGCTGGTTCTTCAACTTTTTATGATTCTTTGTGTCCTTCATCAGCTTCTTGTTCTTCCTCAGTTGGTTTTGTTGCTTGAACCTCAGCTGCTTGTTCCTCAACTGCAAGTCTGATCACTACTTGTGTCTCTGCTGCAGATTCTTCTGTTGTATATCCTTCTTCTTGAGACTCAACTGCAGCTTCATATGTTGATGTTTTCAATTCATTTCCTTTGTTAGCTTCACGTCCTTTAGGAGATGACTTAGCTGCTTCTTCTTCTGCAGGTTCTCCTTACAATTGATATGAGAGCCTCACTTTTCAGACTTAACAGTTTATGGAAAGAAAAGGTCATTATCTCATTTGGAAAGAAGTTACTAACAGTTTGGTTTTGTGAAGAACAATGGCACCACCAAAAGAAATGTGTCCTAACAGTGGAGAGCCTCCATCATGCTCATTTGACAAGTTTAACCATTGGAAACTAAAGATGCTTGCACATCTCAATTCACTAGATGAAAAAATGCAATACATCATCTTTGATGGACCTCATATTCCAATGATGCCAGATCCAATAGATCCGATGAAAGAAGTACAAAGACCGAAGACTCTTTGGTCCAAAGAAGACTGAGATCTAGTGTTAGTTGATAGAAAAGCACTAAATCAAATATTCAAATCCCTTGATGACAACATGTTTGAAATAGTGGTTCATACAACCACTACAAAGGAGGCATGAGATACTCTATTGTTAAGGAATGAAGGAACCAACGAAATAAAGAAGAATAAGAAGGATGTCCTAATGCAACAATATGAATTGGTCTCAATGAGATCTGATGAGAATCTGACTACATTTTATGAAAGGTTCAATATTCTCATCAACAATCTCAAAACCTTGGGAAAGACTTTCAAAAATAAGAAAGTCATCCTAAAATTTGTGAGATCTCTTGGAGAAATCTGTAGCACAAAGACCATAGTCATAAGGGAATCTAGAGACCTAACAAAGATGTCCTAAGTTCAACTATATGGTGTATTACATACATACAATCTTAAAGTTGAGGAAAAGAAGCAAATTGATGATGCCAGAAAGAAGACCTTGGCTTTCAAAGCTCAAGAGAGAGTTCTAAAATTCATGGTAGAAGAGAAAACCAGTGATACCTCGTCTACAAGTGAACAAGATCTCTTTGAAGAACTGACATTGATGGGAAAGAAGTTTAAAAAGCTATCCAAGAAGAGTAATTTCAAAAAGAACTCCCCCTCAAAAACCGAGGAAGCAGAAAAGGAAGTCTGTTATAACTATGACAAACCAGGACACTTTGCTGCACAATGCAGACGACCAACAAAAGACTCGTCTGCACCTAAATTCAAGAAGGACCACAACAAGGGCAACTCTGGAAGAAAAAAAGCGACAAAGCCTATGCTGCAAAGACATGGAGCGACACAGACTTTGATGATGAAGATATAATATCAAATGCTCAGCTATGTCTCATGGCCAATGATGATGAACAACAGCAGGTATTTGATCTTTCTGATTCAGATGCCACTATAGAGGAATTGAAGGAAGCACTTCAAGAAACCTCTCAGAACATTATTTCCCTTTTAAAGAAAAATAAAGAAAATCTTAAGGAGATTGCAATTCTCAAAGAAAAATGTAATTTAACAGATGAAAAGACTAATAATAGTATAATCTATGCTCAAGATGAACTGAAAGATGCAAAATGAAAAAGTGAAACTTCTCAATGTAGTAGTGAAAACACTTACTTTGAGAAACACTCACCTTGAGAAGCATTGTAATGGCAAGACTTTGTGTATGCAAAAATTGCTCAATACAGGTCAATCCTCCCATGATAAAACCGGGTTAGGATATAATGACTGGTTGTAGAATAATCCAGACAAGAAAGTCATTACCAAGTAAGCAAAGTAGACTATTGCAAAAACTATGCAGAAGAGAAAGACCTCAACTGCATCAGATATGCAGAAGATTAATACCTTTACTACAATAGGTGTACATAAGAGCAAAAGCTCTGCTGTACAGACTGTGCAAAAAAGCAAAAGCTCCACTACACAGAAAGAACAAAAAACCCAAGAACAGTATACAGAAGAAATATTTACTGCAAAGTAAGATCTCTACTGCTCAAACCCAAAAGGGCTGGAGCAGAACACCAGTACAAGCTTATCATAAGATGCAGAAGGCCAAGAATCTTAAAAAGGGATTCAATGAAAGGCTTTATGAAGCTCATCATGCACCTCACTATTCAGCATGGAACAAATTCTCCGTAATAACTTGGAGAAAACAATACTCAAGACACATCTTCTCATGTCAAATATAGCAGACATAGTGGAGCAGACCACTAATAAGCACAAGACCAAAGGTTTACTGCTTTACCTATGGCAAACTAGGGCACAAGTCCTTTGAATGTTGGAATTCTCATAAGAAGATAATTCAAGTGTGGGTTCCAAAATCTAACCAATGAGGACCCATATAAGTGGGTACCATATACAAGCTCTCTATGTTTTCAATGCAGGAAAGACAAAAAGGTGTATGGTATCTAAATAGTGGATGCTCAGGACTTATGATAGGGAACAAATCCACTCTTAAAGGTTACAGAAAGGAACAAGAACCTCTTGTCATATTTGGATGAGGAAAAGCAAGTATAACTAAAGGTTTTGGAACTCTTGGTACAGGTTCCTTAATCTTTAGAGATGTTGCTTATGTTAAAGGGTTAGAACATAACATGCTATCCATTAGTCAATTGTGTGATAAGAATTATGTTGTATCATTCACTTATGATACATGTCAAGTAAAGGATAAAGCCACACAAGAAATAAAACTACTAGGAATTAGAAAAGGAAATATGTATGCAGTAGACTTTGACTCATCACAGTAAAATCAAATAACATGTTTTTATACTAAAAAAGCTGAAGATACAAACTGACTATGTCACAAAATATTAGCTCATCTTAACTTTAAAACTATGGCGAACTTATCCTCAGAAAACCTAGTAAGAGGACTTCCTCAAGCAAAGTTTAAAAAGGATAAACTATGCAAACCATGTTAAGAAAGAAAGCAGACTACAGCAAGCTTTAAACCCCTTAACTCTTCAGAATCAACTAGAATTCTGGAATTATTACATATGGATCTCTTTGGTCCAGTTGAGGTAGAAAGCTTAAACAGAAAAAAATAGATTCTAGTTATAGTAAATGATTATTCCAGATATACTTGGGTAATGTTTTTATATAAAAAGGCATAGAAGTAATCACAATCAAAAGTGATCATGGTACTAAATTTGATTAAACAGGAGTAGATGTCCACTACAATGATCATGGAATTAAGCATAACTTCTTAGCACCTAGAACACCTTAATAAAATGGTATGGCTGAAAGGAAAAATAGAACAATCATAGAGGCAACCAGGACAATGCTTTGTGATGCAAACTTATCTAAAAACTTCTGGGCAGAAGCAGTTAATACAGCTTGCTATACTCAGGATAGATACACAATTCACAAGCTATATAAAAAGATTCCTTATGAATTGTGGAAAGGAAAGACACCAAGTGTCAAATACTTTCATGCTTTTGAATGCATATATTATATACACAATAATGATAAAAGCCATCTGTAGAAATTTGATTCTAAGACTGATGCGGGAAACTTCTTAGAATATTCTACAAATAGCAAAGCCTTTAGAGTGTACAATAAAAAAACACAAACAGTTGAGGAGTCAATTCATGTATCATTTGATGAATCAAAAACATTCATAAAAAATACAAATGTATTTGATGAGAAATGTGCATGTAATGAACAGGCTACAGAAGAGGTCATTGAAACTGCAGACAAGAAAGAACTGTCCGCATACAATGACATTACAGTAGAGACTAAAGAACATAATCAACAACAACTAGAAACTAATGAACAAGATAAAAGAAGATGGATCAAGGCACATACACAGGATGACATCATAGGAGATAAGGATGCACCTGTGTAGGCTAGAAAGGCAACAAATGGAGAATGCTTGTCTGCATGCTTTATATCAAAAAAAGAACCTAAGATAATAAGTGAAGCACAAAATGATCCAATTGGGTAGATGCTATGCAAGAAGAACTAAATGAGTTTCAAAGAAATGAGGTATGGTATTTAACATCAAGACCCAAAAACTATCTAGTTGTAGGCTGCAAATGGGAATTTTGAAACAAGTCTCATGAAAATGGAATAGTCATCAGAAACAAAGCTAGATTAGTTGCTAAAGGATACTCACAAGAAGAAGGAATTGATTTTGATGAAACCTTTGCCCCTATAGCAAGATTAGAAGCCATAAGAATGTTCCTTGCCTATGCTACATATCAAGGTTTTAAAGTTTATCAAATGGTTGTAAAAAGTGTCTTTCTAAATGGAAAGCTGCAAGAGGAAGTTTATGTTGAACAACCTCCTGGCTTTGAAGACTCTGAATATCCAAGATATGTATACATGTTAGACAAAGCATTATATGGATTAAAACAAGCACCAAGAGCATGGTATGAAACTCTCTCAATATTTATATGTGAAAACAAATTTGAAAGAGGTAAAGTAGATACCACTCTATTTCTTAAGAAGAATACGGAACATATATTGTTAGTGCAAATCTATGTCGATGATATTATATTTGGTTGAATTAATAATAAACTTTGTGAACGTTTTGCAGAATTAATGAAATCCAAATTTCAAATGTGCATAATGGGGGAACTAAAATATTTCTTAGGTCTTCAAGTACAACAATTAGAAAGTGGAATCTTTATAAATCAATCTAAGTACTTAAAAAACATAATTAAAAAGTATGGCTTAGAAAGTGCTGGCATATGAAAACTCCCATGAGCACATCAATAAAGATAGATAAAGATGAACTTGAAAAGAAAATAAATCAAACCATGTATAGAGAAGTAATAAGGTCATTATTATACCTTACTACAAGTAGACCAGACATTCAATATGCAGTCTATGTTTGTACAAGGTATCAATCTGATCCCAAGGAATCCCACCACACTGTAGTAAAGAGAATCCTGAGATATCTCAAAGGAATTCCAAACCTTGGTGTATGGTATCCTAGGGAATCATATTTTATACTCACAAGTTTCTCAGATGCAGACTTTGTCGGTTATAAGGTTGACAGGAAAAGCATAAGTGAAACATGTAAATTTATTAGTGCAAGATTGATTTCCTAGTTCAGCAAGAAGTAGACTATCGTGTCAACCTCTACTGCAGAAGCAGAGTACATAGGTGCAAGAAGCTGTGCTGTACAAATACTATGGATGAGATCACAGCTTATAGACTCTAGTGTGATATTCTTTGAAATTTCTATATTTTGTGACAACACGCCTGCAATGGTAATTTCAGAAAATCTAGTTTTTCATTCAAGAACCAAGCATATTGATGTCAGATATCACTTTATCAGATATCATGTGCAAAAAGGTCATATTAAATTGGAATATATTCCTACAAAAAAATAAATTGCAGATATTTTTAAAACCTCTCGATCAGAGTAAGTTTACTCAATTTAGAGAAGAATTGGGTATACTTAATTTAAAATAGTAAAAATGGCCAAAATGCTTTACTGCTCTACTCCACATGTAGAAAGTAAACTACCATTATTTTTAATACAGCCTAGCATTATTGCTCTACTGCTTGACTCATAAGTGGAGAGCAGACTAAAAATAATATTGCTTTGTTGCATTTAGTTTTGGAAAGAATATATTAACTTTACAAAACGGTTTTCCTTAAATCATGCAACTGTCAAATTAATTGGCTGACAATTTGTAACGGCTAGAAAACACTGTCAATGGTCATCCCTCTGCTGTTTTAGAATCAAATTTCTGCAAATGGCTTTTATCATTGTTGTGTATATAACATATGCATCCGAAAACATGAAAGTATTTGACACTTGGTGTCTTTCCTTTCCACAAAGAGATCCATATGCAATAACTCAACCTTTCTACCTCAACTGGACCAAAGAGATCCATATGCAATAACTCAAGAATTCTATTTGACACTTCACTCTCTCTTTCTCTCTCTCTCTCTCTCTCTCTCTCTCTCTCTCTCTCTCTCTCTCTAAGTATTCTAGCGCTCTACTACACGAAATCGAAAACCCTAATTCTCTGAAATCTTTCGAATTTGATTTCTAAACTCTACAATTCTTACAAATCTTTTGAAAAATGGCCAACACACCTTCGAACACATCACAAAAGAGCCTTAAGTCTTCCGAAGAACAAAAAAGCCCCACAAGAAAGATCGAATTGCAGACTGGAGTTGTGTTCGATTTCAGTACTCTACGAGAAGAATCAGATGAAGTGAAGGATGTAGCTGACCTAATCTAAGAGGCTGGACTTAAGTACCTTTGTGAACAAACTAGCAGGATCTATGACAATGAAGTTCTAGAATTCATTGAAAAGGTGAAAGTTGCATAGTTCGAAAGAGGGCAGGATCACATACACCTCTACTGCAAAGAAAGAGGGCATCATCATAAAACCAGAAGATCTTATACAGTTCTTTAATCTGTCGAATGAAGACTCAAGAGTTATTCCATCAAATATTATAACTACAGGAAGGCATGTGATGTTGAGCCAAGAAAGGTGGAATGAGGGGATACGAACAATGAAGAAGTACCTATCAAAGGATCACAAGTTGCTTGCTGACATAGTCAAGAAAGTCATCCTTTCCAGAGAATTCAGCAAAGTTCAGATTACAACTGATCAACATGAGACCATGTGTGCGATCCTCACAGGATATGAAGTCAACTGGGCAAAGTTGCTCGTGTATCAGATTGCCAAGGCTGTACAGTCAAAGCAACCGCTGTTCGAAAGAATCATTAGCATCCTTCTCAAAAAAAATTATAACTATCCGACTAAGAAGGAAGGCCATGGACGGTAGCCAAGCAGATTGAAGTTAAGAAGATAGGCAAACAACCTATTGGATTGACAAAGCAGACTGTAACATTGTCAAACCTATAGACCACCCACCGAAGTCTGCAGAAGTGCAGATGAGGAAAAAGGCTATGTAGATGACTACCGCAGTACAGACAAGATTAGTAATAAAGCAGATTAAGAAAGTACCAGTAAGAAAAGCTCAACCACCTAAGAAAAAGCAACAAAGGGTGACAAGAAGAAAGCTAATTATGCAAGCCTCAGATCACCCAGCTATAGAGCCAACTCTCATGGAGGTGGAAGTATAATCTGTAGAAGTGTAGACTTGGGACACATTGTTGAGCCTTCATCCTCAAGAATACCTCCTAAGGCACAGGAATTAGCTGCACTCCATGATGCCAATGTGGCATTAAAATTCTTGAAAGGTGGAGCAGACGAGAACCTTCGAAGCCTAATCCTGGAAACTCCAAAGAGTTTAATGTTGGAGCAGACTAATGAAGGACCTCGAGCTTAGTTCAGACAAAGGCTTGCTGCTAAAGGATACACAGAGAATGAGATAAGGGAAATAGAAGCCAATCTCACAGCCTTGTAGACTGGACCAGCTCAAGCTACCCCTGCTGTACCTTCCCTTGCCACAAGAACTACTACACCAGAGCCAACAACCACAGCAATCATTCCATTCATAAGAAGTGGAATAGATACCTCAATGATTGCAGAAGAGCAACCAACTACTACAACAAAAGTCTGGGCAACCACAATAACAACAGAGGTGAGACCTTCTCCAGAGAAGGCCATAGACGCAGTTCTACAGAAAGTACGAACTATAGAAGAAAGAGCTCGTCTACTCAGGACTAGAACCTCTAAACTGCTCAGCCAGAAGAAGCAAACTGAGCTGCAGTAGAAAGAAGAAAGGGAAGGCATGATCCAAGAGTTTGTAGCACAACAAAAACTACCAATCAAAAGGACAACAAGGACTGGAAGGCAAACTAGATCTTTCAGACCGAGACTAGTTCCCTTCGAACCTAAGACTCTTTACAGAGTCAATCCAGATGAATCTTAGACTTTAATTAGAGAAATCGATAGGATGATAGAAGCAGAGGTCATACAACTAGCTCAATTACAGAAGAAGACAGTGAGCAGGTCAACCAAACCAAAGGAAGCACACATTCTTTTCAATGGCACACTCGAATTCAAGGACTCTACCTTGAAGACAACTAGCCTCAAGCATATAATACTAAGGCCTATTGAGTTTGTGAAAACACATGTAGTCGAGGGTGAGCTCAAAATGCTCTTAATTAAGCATGTCCAAGCTACAATCGAGGAGATATATGACTATCTCTCAAGACCTGACCTGGGAGAATATTAACCATCAGGTGGTGATGGTAATGATTGTGATGATCAGTCATAACCAAACACTCAGGAAGATGATGACTTAATCATTGATCAGATTACTGATGAAGGTATACAAGAGCAGACTACCTTAACCAAGGTCGATGTAGCAGAGTCTTCTATAGAAGACCTTGCAACAGAACAAGCATCTGAGGAACCTACAGCAGAAGAGCTTTCAGAGGACAAAGAAAAAAAGCCATCGGCTGAAGAATATGAAGCTGACAAAGAATTAGCACCATCCACTAATGAAGTTATAGTTGAGGGATATGCCATAGAAGAATCTGTACCAGAAACCCAAGTAGTCATTGGCCTTGCAGTTGAAGAACACACAACTGAGGCTCAATCAACAAAACCAAGTGAGGTTGATCAACCTGCTATCAAGGAACAACCAGAAGCACTTAAGGAAGCACTTGAAGAGGATCAGCCTGCATAAGAGACAACTAACACTGCAGCTGAGACAACTCCATCAAACGAAGCAGAACAACCAATGACAATGCAAACGACTGATGTTCAAATTGCAGCAGGAGCAACTCCTTCTCAAGATGATGCTCATAACATTATGACCATCCAGTTTATGCCACCATCCTCATTTGGATTGGCACAAACTATGGCAGATCCACCATCCGAAGTTCAAGTACCCATGCACAATGGGATCTCTGCACCTTAGATAACACTAGATCAATTGACACCAACCGCAATCAGGAATCTAAAAGAAGCTTTTGAAGATGATATTCAGATAGTTTTAGTTCATCCAAGACAACCAACCGAAAGGGTACCATCCTTACCTTCAGAAATAACCACTGGCTACAGACTTAGAAGGCTGGATCAAGACATCTATGGCATGCACTCATGGACCAGAGATGTATTTCATGATCTTCTTGAAACTCTACAGCCAATTACAAAAGACTTAGAAATAGAAAGGCATGTTAGACACAAGACCTTTGAGGATTTTCGCTCTACACTCAACAATTTGGCAGCAGGAGTCATTGATCAACTGAAACAAGCCAAGTCCATGAATGTTCAATATTAACAGATCAACACTTCAAATTTCAAACACATTTAGAGGTCAAACCAAGGCTAAGCTAAGAAGGATTCATACTGCAATGAAGACTACCCAACAATAACTGATTGAACATATCCGCAACAATGATAAAAGGATGGGGCTGCTCGAAACACAACTCCAAGTAGTGCAGAAGAAGATCTTCTCTGAACTCAAAAACATACGGACTACTAACAAAAAGAGGGAGAAGCAATCTGCAGAAGAGCAGTAGACTCAGGGGGAGAAGCAATCTGCAATAAAGCATAGAGGAGAAGAAGAAGCAGAAAGGTCTGCAAAAAGAAATAGACATCACAAGGAGCAGACTTCAGGGCACAGGACTATGGGGGAGCAATCTTATGAAGAACGAAAACGACATCAGCATCACATAGATTCAGAACAAAGGACTCCCAAGCGCAGAAGACGATCAAAACAAAGGAAAGCAGCATCAAAGGCAAGAATAAAAATCTATATTTCTCTTTCTTTGTTTTGTTTTGTTTTTGGTTTACCAAACAATGTAACTTAACAATTAGAAAACTTGTAATCTTGTTGTATTACATAGGAGATTTTGTTTGCATCAATTTAGGGGGAGATTGATAGGAATGTGTAATCCCTCCAATTATATAGAAATTAATGTAACAAATCTGAGATGTATTACTCATAATGTAGTTAGTATGTTTAGGCTAGAAGTCAATTAGGTAGTTGCAGTCTAGGTTGGATGCTGGAGAGCAAACGACTGCAGATGATGAAGATCAGATGAGCCACCAGATACAGACTACTACAAAGGACTTTGCCTAAAGAACTAAGACATTGATGAGCAACAAAGAAAGTAAAAGGCTTCAGGATCTAAGATTGAGCTTGCAGGTAGGGACCAACATAGAATGCATTAATATTCAGTAGATCTATCTGTAGATGAGGTTGCAGTAATGATTGTGTAGACGCAGTCTCACAGTACAGTATGCAAATTAAGGTACAGCAGACTGGGTACTGCAAAGATGGTTGTTGATGGTTGGGTCAAATGTCTGGAGTCAGTCAAATAAAGATTTGAGTTAAAGCAACAACGACATAAATTCTGGAGTTAGTAGACTGCCAGCATCAGAAATAAGATGGTGGGGGACACGAGCGATAAAGTGTCAATATCAAAAAGAGTGCCATGCTGACTAGATTTATTTTCTGAGCCTATAAAAGGAAACCGGTGAAGCTTTTTGAGTAAGGTTGTTGAATAAGGTTGAAAGGCAATAGTGCAAAGCAATCAATATTCAAATATTACTCAAAAGAGGTGAATCGTGAAACACAGTAAAGAGAGTTCACTAGTCTATAAAAGAACAGTATTTGCAGCAAAGTTCAAGATACTGAATTTGTGCAAAGATCATGAGTCTTCATCTTTTATACATGTTTTTTAGCTTGTAAAAAGAAGTTGTCTTGTAAACTATAAATAAGAAGATAGTGATACTCACCTCTTGGCTTGACTACACTGGTCACCAAGGGAAGACTGGACTAAGCTCTTGCTTATCAATTGATAACAACTATCTGAACCAGTATAAATATCGTGTCTCTTACTTGCTTTCATTATATAATTTTAGAAATGTTAGAAATTAACATTCACACCCAAACAGAGGCACATTCCAAGAATAGAAGTCTCTGCAGTAGACCTTGAAGTATTAACTACAGACCACCCATATGGTCTGCATAGAACAGTGGTCTGCAAACATATAATCCGTTTCATAAACTTGCTAAAATTTGAATTAACCTATTCACCTCCCCCCCCCCCCCCCCCCCCCTCTAGGTTACATCTTGGAACTTACACAAGTCTTACATCTCATCTTGTCTTTTCTGGCTCAGTAGTTGAAAGGTTTGAGCTATGTGCAGTTGAGCTCTTTCTTCTATACCTCGGACTATCTACAAAACTACTTCAATGACCTTTTCTGGAGAAGGTCTTGTTGGTCTCACTTTAGTAGTTACAGTTAACCATACTTCTACTGTAGTAGATGGACGATCTTCTACAAGTGTGGACAAATCCATTCCAATGCTAGAGATTGGAACGATTGTTGTTGTGGTTGCCTCTTTTATAGTTGGCCTTATTGTTAGTGACCTTACAGTAGAGATGGGCCGAGATAGTCCTGTCTGTTGTAATTCATTGAGACCTAGTTTTATTTGTCTTATCTCATCATGTGAGTATCCTTGTGCAATGAGCTCTTGCCTCAGTTGAGCTCGTGGTCCTTCCCTGACCTTTAGGTAGCTCTTCTGAGCTTCCATAATAAGGTTTTGAAGGTTCTTATCTGCTCCGGCCTTCAGAAATTCCAATGCCAAATTGGCATCATGAGTGCTGCAACTTCTGGTGCCTTTGGGGGTAGAGTCTTTGATGATGATGGTTCAGCAATAGCCCTAGTTTTCACTAAGATAAATTGTGTAGCTACCTCCATGTCAGTTGTTTCTGCACCTGGAAGTTCTGAGATTGTTTCCTCGTTTGAGGTCTACATGACGAGTTTTCTCTTTGCTTCCCTAAACTTCTTCAACTTGATCGGTTGATCTTTGATGACTTGTTGTCTTCTTGTTCTTAGCATTGTTGTAGTGGTCTGCATTGCTGTTTTTGGAGATTGTTTTGCAGATTTTCTCATGTTCTGTATGCCTACAGACTGTTGTGATTGTTCTGCAGGTTTCTTGGTAGTCTGCACAGTTATAGTCTTCTTTGTCAATCCAATATGCTGCTTGCCTATTTTCTTGACATCAATTTGTTTGGCCACCATCCATGGCCTCTCTTCTTTATCAGAAAGCTTTAGTTTCTGATTGAGAAAGATGCTGAATATCCCTCCAAACAGTGGTTGTTTTGATTGTATAGCTTTAGTAAGCTGATGCATGAGTAATCTTGCCCAATTTACTTCATACTTCGTGAGTATTACACACATGATTTTTTGTTGATCAGTGGTAATCTAATCTTTACTGCATTCTCTAGAGGGAATGACCTTCTTGACAATATCTACAAGCATCTTGTGCTGTTTGGATAAGAGCTTCTTCATAGTTCTTATCCCTTTAATCCACTGTTCTTCTGCAAGCATAACGTGCCTTCCTGTTGTTACGATTGTAGGTGGAATGATCCTTGACCCTTCATTTGGTAAGTTGAAAGATTGAGCAAAATAATATGTCTTGATGTAGATTGCAACTTTCGTTGTAGTAAAGGTGTAAGAAATCAACTGTAGATTGTCTATGACTTTCACCATCTTGATGCAATCAAGTACTTCATCTTCATAGATTTTGCTTATTCGTTCATAGAAGTACTTGAGTCCAGCTTCTTGGATAAGATCAGCAACTTCCTTCACTTTATCTGATTCGTCTCGCAAAGTATTGAAATCGACTACCACGCCAGTTTGGAGTTCGACCTTTCTTGATGGGCTTGATTCATCAGATTTAGTTCTCTTCTTTGAGACATTTGAAGGAGTGTTGGCCATTTTCGAAGAGTGTTTATTGAAAATCTTGAGTTTCAAAAGTGAGTATGAGAGAATTGAAAGTTAGGGTTTTTCGATTCTTGATGGAGTAGAGGGTTTAGATATTAGAGTGCGTTTTTAGAGAGAAAGAGAGAGTTTATGAGAGTATAAAGTGTTTTTCGTTTAGAAAAATTTCTCCTTTTATAGTCTCCAAAAATATTACCATTGCTAGAAGTTTCTAGCAGTTACACAGTATCAACCAATTATTTTGACTGTTGCGTGATTTAAGGAAAACCATTTTGTAAAGATAATATTCTTTCCAAAAAATAAATATAGTAAAACAATAGTGCTTCTAGTCTGCATCCACGTATGCAACAAGAAGTAGAGGAATAATGCTAATCTACACAAAAATAATACCAGTCTGTATTCTACATATACAGTAGAACAATAAAGCATTTGGCGAGTTTCACTGTTTCAAGTCAATTATACACAATTCTTCTCTAAATTGAATAAACTTACTCTCATCGAGAGGTTATGTAAAAATATCAACAATTTATTTTTCTGTTGTAATCTATTTCAATTTAATATGATCTTTTTGCACATGATCTCTGATAAAGTGATATTTAACATCAATATGCTTGGCTTTTGAATGAAAAATTAGATTTTCTAAAATAGCTATTGTAGACGTGTTGTCACAAAATATAAAGGTTTCAGAGAATATCATACCATAGTTTGCAAGCTGTGATCTCATCCATAATATTTATATAGCACAGCTTCCTGTAGCTATGTACTCTTGATAGGAATGTGCAATCCCTCAATTTGTATAGAAATTGATGTAACAAACTAAAATGTATTGATTGTAATATAGTTAGATTGTTTAGGCGAGAAGTCAAGTAGGGAGTTGCAATTAAGGTCAGATGCAGGAGTGCAGACGGTTGCAGATACAGAGGCATGATGCAGACCACCTGGTGTAAACTACTATGAGAACTCGAGATGAACAACTAATATATGTACAAGCAACAAAAGGTTTGAAGGCTTCACAAGGAGGACTGAGCTTGCAGACGAAGACCACGATGGTAAGGCATAAAGCTGAATCAGACTGTGCAGACGAGATGTTACAGCAGAGACTGTGTGCAGACGAGATGTTGCAGCAGGCTGGATTACAGTAGAGATGATTGTAAGCATGAGGTCAAAGGTTTGAAGTCAGTAAAGTGGAGATTCAAATTAAAGTAGCAACGGCACGAAAACTGGGATAGTGGAATGCCAGTGTTAAAAATAAGATGATGGCAAACAGTAGTGAGAAAGTGACCCTCCAGGAACAGTGGGTTGTCTACAAGAAAGATTCATTCCTTCAGCCATATAAAAGGGAACCGTTGAAGCTCATTGAAGAAAGTAAGTTGTGTAAGAAAAAGGCAAGCGTGAAAAGTAATACACATTCAAAAGCATACTCAAGTGAGCTGAATCGAGAAGATACAGAAAAAAGAAGTATCACTAGTCTGTAGAATAACAACTCTTATAGTAGAGCTCAAAACTCAGAGCTGTGCAAAGATCTATGTTCTTCTACCTTCATACAAGTTAAAAAGCTTGTGAAAAGGAGTTTTCTTGTAAGCTGAAAAACAAGAACATAGTGATATTTCCCTCTTAGGCTGACTACACTGGTCATTAAGGGAAGACTGGACTAAGCTCTCGATTATCATTTGATATCGAGTGTCTGAACCAGTATAAACTCTGTGTCAATTTACTGCTTTCATTATATTGTTTTTTTAGAACTGGTCCTGATAAATCATCACACCAGAAATAGAGATAAAGACTCAAAAGAGTCATAAATCTCAAGTGCAGACGAGATAGTCTCATCTGCAGACTGCCTGAGTAGTTTGCATACTGCACTAGTCTGCACAAGATCATCATTCCGCACAAAAAGACTACTAAAGTCTTATACAACCTATTCACCCCTCCTCTAGGTTGAAACTCGAACCTTACAACTCTGCTTCTGCAGTAGAGGTTGACACGGTAGTCTGCTTCTTGCTGAACCAGGAGATCAATCTTGCATCAATAAATTGACATGATCCACTTGTGCTTTTTCTGTCAACTCTACAACCTGCAAAGTCTGCATTTGAAAAAACATATCAGTGTAAAATCTTATTTCCTAGGATATCATACACCAAGGTTTGGAGTTCCTTTGAGATATCTCAGGATTCTCTTTATTGTAGTGTAGTTCAATTTCTTGGGATCAGATTGATACCTTGCTCAGACACATACTGCATATTGAATGTCTGGTTTGCTTATAGTAAGGTATAACAATGACCCTATTACCCCTCTATACATTGTTTGATTTATATATTCTTTCTATGTTCATCTTTATCTATTTTTATTGATGTTCTCAAAGGAGTTTTCATATGACGGAGTAGTTGATAGCATGACGGAGGCAGAAATCCATCAACTTGTTCAAATTCAGAAAATGGAGGCAAAAAGAAAACACCCAGTGAACCTTTCGTCTTATTCAATGGAGTTCTGGAAGTCAAGGACTCAACACTTAAGACGAGGAGGCACAGACAAGTACAATTACAGCACATTGAATTTATGCACACTTTGAAGTATAGGGTAGCAACATTAGAGATCTATGATTATCTACCAAGGCCAACTATTGGCAGAACATAACCATCAGAAGACGATGATGGTGATGATTTTCCACACCTAGAAGGCTATCATGATAATGATGATATCATTGATCAGGTAGCTGAAGAAAGGATCTATGAGAAATCAACAGCAAAACCATTTGCTACAGAAGAGAGAGCTACAGTGGAATCCCCAGCAGCAGAGCCCACTCCCTCAGAAAAACCAGCAGTGCATGAGGAATCAGAAGCAACAGAGGCATCACTAACTAAGAATGCAGCAAAGACTACTATACAAGAAGTCATTGCAGACTACCAACAAACCACAAATCAAGAAGGGTTCACATATGTTACAACACTTGACCTCACTCCTACTCAGATAGATGAAATCGTCATAATGGAAGAAAAATCTGTGTAAACAAGCCAATTGCCAATAGAAGAACAAACTGCAGTAGACAACGCTCTCAAGGGAGTCACTCTTGAGGAAATCAACCAACACCTGATGAGTGACACTCCCTCTGGCCAGCAGGGCCAAAGCCCACTAAACATCGAGTTTTCATCCCCTTCTTCATTTGAAATTGTGCAAACTAGGGTAGACCCACCATCTGTAGGTTTTCCCCAAGACCTACTTTACAGTGGTATATCTGATATTCAAATGACACCCCAGATTACAGCCAGTAGTCTGAGGCAAGTCCTTGCAGATGTCATAATGACACCAATCCTTGAAAGGCCATCTTCTATTATAAGAACAACAGCATAGACTGAACCATCTACACATCAAGAGTCATCTCCATCTGAAACAATAGTTGAATACAGACTTAGACAACTAGATTAGGAAGTCTACAACATGCATCAATGGACAAAGGATGCATTTAAGGAACATCTCAACAGTTTGTAACCAGTTGCAAATGAATTGGAAACTGAGAAGACAACAAGGACAAAGTGCTTTGAAGACTTCTAAGCAACTCTCTCCAACATGGCTGAAGGGCTTGTAGATCAAATACAAAGGGCTAATGCCCTAAATCTTCATCAGTACAGGCTTAGCTCTTCCAACTTGAATAAACTGAGGGGACAACATTCAGTAAATCTGCATAAACTTCAAGCATCCTTGCAAGCCACTGAACAACAACTTTGAGAGCACATCTGCAATAATGACACCAGGCTTAGATTGTTGGAAAACAAGCTTCAACTGGAGACTGCCAAAGCCATAATTTCTCAGTAGACCACCACCTCTAAACTCAGAGCCCTGAGAACTATAATCGAAGCCCTCATATCTGTACTTAATGCTAACAAAAAGGGGAAGAAGATAGTAGAGAAAAGAAAAGAAGCAACAAGGCTTCCTCGGCTAAGGAAAAGGAGAGGAGAAGACGAAAAATCGAAGACGAGCACAAAAGAAAGTCAACAACTGTAGGACAGGAAGAAAGGGCTGTAAAAAGGTAAAAGTCTCAAGGGGAGAGGTCATCAAGCCACAGAACTCAAGAGGAGAAAACCACACACAGATCTCAGAAGAAGCAGCCACACACAAAAAGAAGAACTCACTGGAAAACATCTGAGGAGCAGCCTCACAAGTACAACAAAGTCAGTGAGCATCACAGGTAAAAGCTAATACTCTCTGCTGCATATTAGTCTAAGTAATTAGATTATGTTTTTTTTTTTTCAAATCAATGTAATGTAGAATGTTAGCTTATTTTTTTACTTGGGAGTTTTGTTAGCATCAATTTAGGAGGAGAGTGATACGAATGTGCAATCGCTCTACTTATATAAAAATTGATGAATAAAACTTAGAAGTATTAGCCATGATGTTGTTAGTGTGCTTAGACTGAAAATTAGGCAGGTAGCTATAGTCTAGGTCAGATGCTGAAGAGTAGATGGCCATAGATGGAGAGTATTGTGTGAGCCATCAGATGTAGATTACTACCAAGAATATTGGCTAAGAAACTAAGACATACACGGACACTAAAAAACCTACAAATACTTCAAGATCTAGAATTAAACTTGCAGACAAAGATCAACACAATAATGCATAGATTGCATCAGATCTGGGTGCAGACGAGATTGCAGTAGGGACTGGGTGTAGATGAGATCTCAACGGTACGGAGTGAAAACTAAGGTGTAGTAGAGATGGTTGTTGAGGTTGGGTCAAAGGTCTAAGGTTCAGTCAAATTGAAGATTTGAGGTTCAGAGTGTGACAG
Source organism: Drosera capensis (assembly GCA_001925005.1). Classification (NCBI taxonomy): domain Eukaryota; kingdom Viridiplantae; phylum Streptophyta; class Magnoliopsida; order Caryophyllales; family Droseraceae; genus Drosera; species Drosera capensis. Next base: position 48,056 of record LIEC01011815.1, read on the forward strand.
TACGAAGATCTCAAAAAGGTGAGCTGTCAACATCAATTGAGGTTCACATGTGAGCAGCTGTCACATCAAATCATGTACACAAGTCACGGGATTATTTCCTCAGCTTATAAAAAGGGATCGATGAAGCTGAGTGAGCAAGCAGAATGAGATTGTGTAAAAATAATCCAAGATTCAAAGTTGCTCAAACGAGCTAAATTGAGAAAGAACAGGAAGTGGGTTCAGTAGTTTGCATTGAAGAACAGAAGCTGCAGCAGAGTTCAGTGAAGGATCTGTGCAAGGATCTCTCTTTACCTTTTGAAAAGTTAGATAGCTTGTAAAAGGGGTTGTCTTGTAAGCCATAAATAAGAAAATAGTGAACTCATCTCTTGGATTGACTAAACTCGGAGTTCAGTGAAGGATTTGTGCAAGGATCTCTCTTTACCTTTTGAAAAGTTAGATAGCTTGTAAAATGGGTTGTCTTGTAAGCCATAAATAAGAAAATAGTGAACTCATATCTTGGATTGACTAAATTGGTCATCAAGGGAAGACTGTACTAAACTCTTGATTATCAGTTGATAACGAGTGTCTGAACCAATATAAATCCGGTGTTCTTTACTTGCTTTCATTGTTATGTACTTTTAGAACTGTTAGAAATAAATCACCACAGTAAAAATAGAGACAAACTCACATAGTTTGAGTCTTTGTTGTAGACTACCTTAGTAGTCTGTAAAGAACATCAGTGATTTAAATCAACAAATCCGCTACGTTACACTGATAAAGTTTAATTTAACATATTCACCTCTTCTAGTTGAACCTCTGGATCTAACAATCTTGTTGACAAGAGCCAACATAGCAATGCATGGATTGCATCAGTGATTAGATATAGATAAGGTCTCGACTGTACTGAGTATAGATTGAGTTGCACCAGAGTGAAGTGCAGCAGAGATGGTTTCTAAGGTCAAGGTAGAAATCTGAGAATCAATCATATCAAAGATTTGAGATTCAGAATGATAGTGTGAGGATCTGAAAAAACATGAGGTGTCAACATCAGTGAAGGTTCACATGTGATAAACTGTCACCATTAGGTCAAGTACAAAAGTTACGGGTTCATTTTCTCAGCTTATAAAAGGAGATCAAAGAGCTCAAAGAACAGTGCTGGTGTGGAAGCTGTTGAATAAGAGATTGAACGTACAAGAGTACAAAATCAATCTAAATTCAAACTATTCAAGTGAGTTGAATTGAAGAACAGAGAGAAGAGGGTTCACTAGTCTGTACTGAAAAATAGAAGGTGCAGTAGAGTCCAGTGAAGGATATGTGCAAATGAACTAATTTCTTCGCCTTTGACAAGTTAGATAGCTTATCAAGGAGTTGTCTTGTAAACCAAAACTAAAAAGATAGTGAACTCACCTCTTGGATTGACTAAACAACAATGGAAGACTAGATTAAGTTCTCGATTATCAGTTGATAACGAGTGTCTGAATCAGTATAAATCATGTGTTCTCTATTTTGTTTTCATTATTTTGAGCTATTTGAACTATTAGGAATCAATCACAACAGCAACAAAGACAAACTCTCAAAGTTTAAATCTATTTTAGATCACCTCAGTATTCTGCAAAGAGCATCAGTGTATTGAAATTCATCATTCCGTTGCATTAAAGTGAAAAATTAAAAAACAACCTATTCAACCCCCTCTATGTTGTACCTATGGATCTTACAGATATGATATAGGTTATGATACTAATATCTATCTATTGTACTATATTTATGGACTAAGTAAAAAATATATTAAATAAGGTGTTTCCGTTGTATTACATAACATTATTGATTTATGTATAAGTGATTTTATTTATTTATATATTTAAATCGGTTAAGTAATTTTTGCCTAGGTGGGGTATTGTGACTCAGCGATAATGACGTCATTTGTATTATTATATATTAACAGGTTATGGAAAATCGAGGCATTACAACTAATTTATCGTCAAGTCCTTTTGTAAGATTGACATAAGTTGATTCTCCAACTTCTTAAGTCAAGCATCATTTTTATTTTTATTTTTGGCAAACAGGGTGGCTTAAGTACTTCATGTTTTCTTGGACGTTTTACAGTCATTAATTTTCTATAGAAATTCATCTTCTACATATATGATAAGAGTGAACATTGCTTTATCAGGTTTGACCTTCTATTTATTAAGGCCCTCTTTTCGATCTTTTGGTGGTGACGTATCAGACCCGTCAACAATCTCCAGAGATTTTGACCGAGAAAGTAGAACTTCATTCTGATACTCCAAGTACAATACTTGCTACTATTTAGCTTCTTGACGTTACTGATCGAGATGCTAACTTCTGCCATGGTGACTCCGTAAAAAAAATTTATCCCCCGATAAAATATTTTTACCACTGCTGTAATACTTAACAATTCCAAAAAAGAACCCTAAAAATATTTTCTGGTGGTAGCTTTATTTTTAACAGCTCGATAAAATTTATTTACCAAGTCTAGTAAAAATAATATTTCACCAATTGTACACTTCCGACGTACCTCTGATACTACATATTGAAAAATCGGATAGTCAAAATCAAAATATATCGAGAAATATAATTTCTAATAAGAGTAGAATATTACGAAATCGTACATTTTATAAAATCAACACACTCTAAATGATTTTAGCACTCATAAATTACGCCAAGATTTTATTTTTGGACACACTCTAGAAAAAACTCCCTCCGTCTCAATAAATTGTAACAGATTGACCCGACACACATATTTATGTGCATTGAATTTATGAGGAATGCCTAATTTGCCCTTTTGAGTGTGAGAGAGAGAAAGGTGGGGAAAAAAAAAAAGAAATGATGGTGAGTGGATTGATGTGATATAAAGTAAGGATAATTTGATTTTTTATATGAAAAAATAAATAAATAAGAAAATGTTATAATTTGAATGAGACAACTCAAAAAAAAAATGTTACAATTTAATTGAAACGAAAGGAATATAATAGTTTTTGTTTAAGCTCTTGTGATTTTTGTGTTGTTTTGTTATTTTGGTGCAGAGAAAAGGCTCCTTTATATAGGCCTATTCTCGATGTTGAAGGAGTCATCCAATTGCACAAGGTGCGCACCATTTTTGGAAGATAACAAACAAACACAATATACATTTTGCTCATTGAGGAGGAGAAGGACGGTGGACGGTGACTTTTTAACACTATTATGTTACAATAATACTTTACATGTAAAGATATATTATTCATTATTCCTCATTTTTATAACTTTTATATTTTCTGCTCATATTTTAAACATCATATCATTATTTTTTCAATCACTTATTCTGTATTTTTATTTTTACAGATTCTATAAAATAGAATATCTAATATGAATGTTTTAACATGGAAAGTGAGCTTCTTCATGGAGCATACACCAAGTCAGTTTTGAGGATATTCTTTCCACAAAAAAAGGGAAAAAAAAAGTCATATATTCTTGCTCCCCGGGGAAACAAACGAAATCATAACGACAAGCACTTTGCACCGTCATAACTAATCCAATGAAACGAACAAGATGACACTAAAATGAAGGGAGAAGGTGAACACAGTTCACTGCGGGGCACAATCTCATGAAGAGAAGCACGGTAGAGCATGTCCAAGGGGATAGGTATTTAAACATAGATACAAGCATAAATTTATTATAATTTATCAATATCATTCCAATGATAAATGACTATTCTCTCAGTTCTATATATTTTTCAACATAAACATATTTTACATTATTATATACGTATGAATATGAATCTTATTTTATATCAAATTACGTCTGATCGTCACGAAACATATATTAGGTTGAAATACGTAAATTACACTATCATTGATGTTTCACGATAAATTTATTAAAAAAACACGTTTGATCGTCGTTGCATGCATGTTAAACTTTACATCGACACAAAATCAAAAACTTATAAAAATAGTGGAACAAAAATAGTACTATAATTTAACAATATGATTTAATGAGATGAGGATATAGCCCCATAATATTTATGGATTTTCCCCCTTTTTTTTCATTTTGTTTCAGTCACGAATTTGCATAAATGACATTGTCAAGCCTAATGAAATACCTGCAGCCAATTTCTGCCTATTAAAAACACATCCATTATCCATTGGAGTGAAATAAACAGAAGATTTGCTATATTATACATATAACATGCCAAATGCCTAATCTATTGGACATGTTCTTAGACCCACGGAGATGTTAAAATCAATTTATTCTGTAAAACAACAAAATCAATGTGACATGAAGCATCCAAGTTACTTCCTAATAACCAACCATCGTTCAACTATTCCGGACCAACAAAAAACTGGTACAACATTTATACCACATAATGTGTTGCTGCATCTCATGTTTATACCCGATGAAACCAACCCCGGCACAAAAACAAAACAAGAGAAGAAATTGCTGAAAATATATACAGATGTTATGTCTTCTCAAGTAGATTGAAATGCTGCCCACTTAAATACGAGTAACATTGGTGAATCAGCGTATGGTGACCGTGACACTTTTATTAGCAAGAAGAAAGGACCGAGAGCTCTACTCGGCCAGACCACTCTTCCCCCGGCTTCAGCATGATGGGCTTCTCAACTGTAGCTCCATCGACACAGAGCATATACTTGTACTCTTCATCGCCAAGATCTGCCAGCGCTTTCGCCTTCTTCTCCCATGGATTCCATACGGCTTCACACAAAACATGGCATTCGATATTCAATAAGATAAAGGATTGCTATGGCAACAAAGCAGATATCTGAAGCGACTTGTATTAGGCAAATATTTGTGTACGACAAACTTTCTTACCAACATCAGGGAGCCCTTGCTTTCTTATCTGGAAGGTTCTTTTCTTTCCATGATCAAATACTGCGATCACATCTGATGAGCTAAGATAGATGCGATCAACCTGAGGTAGATGAATCACGGAATTAGCAAATTTAAAGGTGAGGTACACATGATGAATAGAAGCCAGAAAATATTATGTTATGGCAATGATCTAATGCAGTAAATTATCAAAAGAAAAGAACTTGCCTCAGATTCGAAAGTCAAGGCATCTCCTTGTTCCGTAAAACGCTCTCTTTCACATATGTTGTCGAGGAAATCCAATGTCTCAAGTCCTTCAACCCTCACTTCACTATAGATGAGAAACAAGATAGTTATTCCCCATCATACTATGTGGGGTGACCACATCAATCATCTTTATAAATTGCAAGGTATAAGCGTCTTTTTTAGTGAGTTGTACTAGTAACATAGGCAAGAAAATTCATTGACACAGAAAGCTAACACTAACAGGCAAGTATTCCACTCTTATCAGGTTAGGCAATGCGGCCATGTTCACAACAAGACTGGGAGCACTTGGTTAATCTCATCTTAGGAGATTTGCATTCCAACATAATGGCAATCCACCCAAACGAACCACCAGATTGTCTATGCCCAACATCCTTAATGACCCACTGGCTCAATTAACTATCAACTTTGAGACCGCAGAAAAGATCTGATCATTTCCAGTCAGTTGGGTGATTGAGGAATCAAAGAATGCATGTGCTCAAGCTACTTCAGGTGTCCAAGCTCTCAGAATTCCAGCGTTACCTGATATCTGAAATCGAGAAATACGTACGAAATGCAATCGAGAAGCTAAATGGCTTGCCGTTGGAATTCCTGATGCGAGACATCAAAATAAGTTGTCCATCATCTGATAGGGAGATCCTAACTCGAAACTCAAATCTACAAAAACAAACAAATATGGGATTAGAACTATGTGAAAAATGCATACATTATTGTCTTAATTTCTGCTGCTTTTTATCTGAGAAAGAGTTTCAGATTGTCGTACATTAAATGTCATGGGATGTTTACATAAACATGAACCAAAAAATAAAATAATAAATACTAAAAAGGCCTGCAGAAAAGAAGTGTAGAAAAACAGCAAAGATTAGTAAACACCACGTGTTTAATCAATCGTACACAAAATCTATATGCATGACCATAGTAACAAAATTCAGATACGGGTTTAATTCGGAAAATATAAATTATGGAAAAAATCAAAAAGAACAGGAAAAAATCGAGAAAAATATATAAGGATATATTTGACATGAGAACAATACGTTGATTAATATGAAAAAAAAATCCGAATACGGATTTAATACGGGTTTCATATAGGAAAACAAAGGGATCAATGTTCTTCAGAAACAATAATTTTTACGTGAAAATTTCAAGATAGTTTGGTTATATTTAAAAATTTTGGATGGTCGCGGATTTTGTTACAATGTGCATGACTAGTTTATCTATTAACCTTATCTAGCATTTGGATGGTCATTTACTGGGTCGTGAACAGTGGTTTTTAAATGTTAGATTTCAATTTAAGAAAAAGGAGGTGATCTTTCCTTCTCGATACTCTATTACTATGCTATGATGAATACTAACATTACTTTTTCCAACTTAAAAAGAAAATTACTTTAAGTCATTTATACCAAAGTCCGTGTTCATACAATTAATACATGCTCAGGCATTTGAAATCATACCTATGAGGCCAAATCTTTAGGTCCTCATCTGAAGGTTTCAAAAGCAAGTTGATGGAAGCTTGACATGCATGGCCATTCGGTTCATTAGAATGCATCATAGCCTGTTCATCGTCAACTACCCACATCCTGTTCCTTGCAAACCCATGTTGCTCCAATAACCCTCGGCTTCCAAACTAGATATGAGACGAAAATATAATCTCATCCTTGGATACATACTAGGAAACGTATGAAATGGATTATATGGCTTTTTGAATTATTCGACATTGAACTTTGAAATCCCAACAGGAAATTCAAAGGTGTAATTCATACCTGAGGAAAACATATGGGAATTCCTCCTCGCACTGCTGCGGGTGGCTTAAAGGTTGCCTGATGCAAGTAAAATATTCAGCTTTACAAATGAAGCACTAGCTTGGAAGTAAGAATAGTAAGCATGAAATATAAATAAATTTCATAATAAATAGTTTCGGTTTTTTTTTATTTCATAATAAAAATATCAAAATATAATTGCGGATCTGACATATACATGCAGAATGAAAATACATGGTCTTCTATAGCTCTTGATGGGAGTTTGCATAATAATGTTCGTCCCTAATCAAATTATGGAATGTTTCCCTTTTCTGACCTTCTGTTTTCATGTCATTTCGTGTAGGTTGTGGTCCTCGCAGAATAGAGAAAGAAAAACAATCAAGTTTGAAGCAGGACGATCCTCATAGCCATTCCATTGAATGGTGTATATCCATAGGTTTCTTATACGTGTTTTACCCACTAGACAGCGAAAGCCGACCAAGAAGAGCAATAGAGCATCCCAACAGGACAAAGAAAGAAAGAAGATAGGAAGCAATCAAACCTTACTACTCAAGAAGAGCAACTCTTCTCCTTGCTCATTTTTCCATGACAGAACTTGCCCTCCATAAAAGCTTATCTGAAATTGGAGGCACATCCACCAATATCAGTGCCTTGCAATCAAAATCTGCAAAAATCACAACCCTACTAAAAACGCAAAGGCAACAACCCACATAATCTCTCCAACTGCAGTGTGTGCAAAGCACAAGATATATGAAGTTTTATACCTGTGTTGATACAACGGTAACGACATGACTGGGGAAAGGTTGTTTACCACTAAGTGAACCCTTCTTGACTAAAATCATAACCCTCCACCTAAAAAAAAAAACTAAACTCACACTGCCAATACAAATCGATAACTACTTCAATCAAACGACGCTATGACAGAAACCAATTCCAATCTTACCACGGCTGATGCTCCCTTCGAATTCCTAAGAACAGCTTGATCCACTCCATTTTTATCCTTCGACACTTCGACCGAAGATACAAAATTCTTATCCAACTCCACACCCTCACTCATATTCACATTAAACAGCACCACCAAAATTAGAAGGAACCAAAAAGCAAAGCTTAAGAAGAAAAACAAAATATTTTGAAGATAATTGCTAGAAAATTCTTTAAAGGGCAGCCAGCAGCGAGCACTCCACTACAAATATAAAAGTAGAGAAAAGGTCACCTCAATCTCGTGAAGAAAATTCGTGTTTCTCGTGAATCAAATCAATTTCTTTTTTCAACTAAGTTTGTGAAAAATTGACCCCGAAAACTTTTGCCCAAATGTTCATAAAATCAAAACCCATAAATTTGTAGTAGAAATCAATCGATCGGAACTGATTGATTTCTCAAATTAAATGTGCCCAGATAAATCCCTTTCAAAACAGTAAAGAACCACCTTGTTTGAAAAATTCTAGGGTTTTGACTATGGCATCGAAGCAAAAAAATTCACTATAAGATCATTTACCGCTAAAAGAAACAATGATTTGAGGAGAAAATATTACCTCAAAATAATCTAACCTTTTTTTATAAGAAAATCTAACTACTTTTTGGGAAACTAAATTTGCTAAAATGAGCTTGCTGGGCTAGATTGTAAACGGATCTTGCCTAATGGTAAAAGTGTAGATCTTGTACAAAACCTCTAGAATTTCTTTTGAAAAAATTAAATTGAAATGTTTTTTGCGAAAACCGAACCAAAAATTGAAAACTGAAATCTCAGAAACACACATAGGATTAAGAGAAATGTTCAAAAAGCTGCTGATTGGGAGAGAAAGCTAGTGCATCATTTTCCAAATGAATTGAGGAGAAGAAGACCGGAGAAAAGTTGAGAAAGTAGAAAGGCTTATTTTGAAACCATTTTGATTGGCTATAAAATCTATGTGACGTGTTGATGAAAAAGTTAGGAAAAGAGAGGAAGTGTGGAGATGTTGGGGCAGAGAGGAGACTTGTGTCTTTCTGTGTTGGATTTGAGCAAATAGAATTTGAGAAACTATGAGTGTGAATTGAGTACCTGAAATAACGACGTATTCTATACTAAGAATGACAAGAAGACTGAGATGGAGGAATTGGACTTCTCCTTATATGTTTCATCAACATCATATTGGATCAACTCCACTGAGGATATATTAAGGCGCATTTTGATCAGACAAAAAGATAAAATATTACTTTTAAGTAAATTTATCTTATAGCATTAGTCAATAGGAATTGGCTTAGGTGTAAGCCTCTCCTCCTCTAACTATGAGTTCAAGATTTCGTTCCGTATATCACCTTGTGCCATGAAGGTACTCTCCCCGTATCATACAATAATATATTCTTTTTTTATCCTGTAATATAGTCACAGTATAAGTTACTCCCTTTATTTTATATAAATTACGACACATTATTAAATATAAATATCTTATATAAATTATAATATTTCTTAAATTAGCAAGTTTAGAGATATAAAAATCTAGAATATCATTATTTTATACCGTATCATCCTCATAATCATTATTTCTTCTTTCTATACAAACTCTTAATTTTCACTCTTATTTTTTTATTTTTTTTTAATTCTTATTTTACTCACTCACAATCCTTACTCATTCCTTCTTAACATTAATAATGTCAAGGGACATTTTGCTATAAAACCATAAAGTCAATGAATTATTTATTAATAATGCCAAGCCAACTCTTCGTGTTTATCTAGGATTAAGAGATTATGAATTTTCTTATTGCGTTTGAAAAATAAATTGCGACGATTATGATGTACAGCAAGGCTCCACAAACTACGTATTTAATATTGATTTTTTTTTTGAAGTTTTGCATATTTTATGAAACCATAAAGAAAGGAGTATTTGTTATTTGTAGTCAACATGCACAATTGCAACTTGATTGGTTTTATTTCTTCTCCTCCTTTTTTTTTTCTTCCTTTTAGGTATGAGTATTATTTTATGGAAAATATGGATTTGTGACTAGCCCTAGATAAAGTTATTTATGACTAAATCATTGATTTTGGAAATCGAGGTTTAAGATTAAAGTTGATTTTTCTCTATTCAATCAATACCAAATTCAACTTTTTAATCTCAAATTATGATTTTCAATTCCAAGCATCTACTCACAGATAAACAAACTAGTTTGCTAACCTCGCGTCCCGGGAGGAGGATTTTTAACTCTAGTAGACCAAATTGATATATTGCATTGATTTGCAAGCCATTCGTTAAAAACTTGTGCGTTCTGCATAATTTTAGGTTCAAGTTTTTATTCTAGTTAATTAATTTTGAGTTAATTTGTTTTTGATAATAACACAATATTAAGGGAATATGAGATACTCCATAGATTGCAACTTAACTTAATGTTTTTGAAACTTTTGATTTAATTTGAGAGCTTTATTATTGTTTAATTAAGAAATAATGCATTAAGATGAAATAATATTAATGTCCTCTAAATTAAATTGAACTCTTTACATTGTTCACTTTAAAAGTAAATGTATTAAGATCAAATAACGTTAATGTCCTATAAAAGTGTGTCTAATAACATAAATTGGTTGCTCTGACCATGAATTTGAGCAACTTTTAGTCATGTGATTAAAAAAAAGTTGGGCTCGTTGGAATCGAAGTTCCAGTAGATTAACGTAGTATATTTACTTTCTCAAGATCAATTTCGGGTGAATGAGAATTAATGCTCTAAGTTTATTGCTCAAATAATTAAAATGGGTTGGTTAAAGTTCAAGGGGTTTATCCTATGATAAATGGATGTTTATCCATTATGATGTCTCTTCTTCCATTATAAATACCAACCCTTGGGAGTCATTTTTGGATGACAATAAATGATGATATTGCAACAGAAATCCATCCTAATTTTACGCGTAATCTTACATCATTTGTTTGGGCATGTCATTCGTAATCATTCATCATCGGTCATGAGTCTCATCCATACTAAAAAGTTCGATACATAAATAGGCACATCGTGTACTTGAATTTGTAATGCTTTTATTCGTGTACGATTAATCATTGTATTTTGGATGACGATTGTCGTGATATTTATAAACATCAAAGTGGGGTAAAATAATCTTAAGAAACGTGGGTCTAATTCAAGCGTCGATTATAATTTCTAAAGTGTATACTTTGTTGTACTTTTATTATCATTTTGGACTAAAACCTTTCAGGATTCAATATTAATACAACGACATGTGATAACCTGCTCGTTAAGGTACATAATAATTTTACCAACACAACACACACATATACTTAGAAAATTACTTTTTGGTATTTTACATCGTTAGTAATGAAGTAATCTCTCTACCCTATTAAAATTATAATCTTTTTACACGTGAATAAAAAAATCTTTTTGTTACGAATCCTTTGCGGGACAATCAAGTGCTATTTTACTCAAAATTATCATGAAACACTAATGATAGTTTAAGATATATTCTTCAACCCCGGGCCATTTGACGTATGTTTATTGTATCGTTATGACGAATAACAAAGCATCTAAAAATACGTGTTTGGTAAATCTCGGTAACAAAAAAACTTCGAGGCTTCGGGGGGGGGGGGGGGGGGGATTAA